>OMKK01083788.1:0-21882 GCA_900302305.1 Polymixia japonica | reverse complement strand
AAAAAGAGAAAAGAAAGTGATAAAAAGCAAATAAAAACAAAAAAACAAACAAAAAAAAGTACAACAGCACACCAAAGCAAAAGCACAGCACAAGGGAGGATTACACCGTTATCGACTAGATGGTGACTCAGTGGCGGGTGAGTGGGGATGCGCTTTAGACTGGAGAATGAGTTAGGAAGGAAAAACAAAAGGTGAGGGAGGAACTTGGGCCCGCTATGGTACACATGTTTCAGCAAAGCGCTCTGCGTTGGCTAGGACTGACTGATAGGTTTGCTGCGGCGGGGAAACGTTTTAGTACAAACCTCCGGTGGCAGCGAACATCTCCGGCTACAAGTTAATCAGTGGTTATTGAGGGCTACTTTCAAATCAACAGGCTGCTTCCACGCGTGGATAAAAGTGTCTGGTCGATTGCGGCCGCCTACACTGTAAACAAAATTGAAGGAGCGCTGCCGTAGCCCAGAGGAAAACCTTTTATCCACTGTGGAAAGAGCCCGTCCTAGTTCTGGGAGAAGCAAACTCAAACTCAGCAAGGGCTGTCACGGGCAACTTTGAAATGAGTAAATTCAGCCGGAAAAAATAATTTCTGACACGCCACTGCCCACAAAATATATTTTTCTGTAGATTTATTTGGTTGTCATTCATTTTGAGGTATAGAGTTGAAACGGGGACCTCCTTCTTTGAGTCGAGCTTTGAGTTTGCGTTCTCAGTTTTCTGTGCTTGGTGTCGTGTGAGAGGCCCAGGTACCGTCTGTACCTGGGATGGCAGCAGGCTCCGCGGACGTCCTGAAGAACAACATTCCTGGTTGGGACTTTCCCTTCTGGTTCTCTGCCACCACAATGGCAACATACTCGGTGTCCCACTCCAATCCACTCAGAACCACGTACTCGCTGCCACTGGGCAGCCGGATCTCCGGCTTCCAGTCTGAATCGTGCTTCTGGTGGTACACACAAAACACATGATACAAAGTTCGACTAGACACGACTAGAACAGTGAAACTGGAATAACCTTAGAGGATGATTCCGGCCTGTTTCTGTAGTTTGTAGTAAGTTGCGATGCTACGCTAGTTTCGCCATTGTTTCCTCACTTCCCTGTTTCTCTTTGAACAATTTCAACAATAACATCTATTTAGAGACATGTATCACGGCAGGATGAGCGTCACCGTTTGGAAAAGGACGTGTTTTGAACGATTTTCGGATGCACCTTTGCAGCCTTATTGCCCCGAAGGACGGTATTGGAGACTAGCGATCCCAGTTAACTGAGACCGTACGCAGCGCTATAACAAAGCAATTGATTAAATATTGTCCGGAGCCAATTAGTATGAAAAGTTCAAAACGGCCAGAATTGTCCTTTAACTTAAAACTGTTCTCCACATCAATCATCAACCCTAATCATCTGGAATTGGCTGCACTTGGTAGGGAGCTCTATACTCACTCGTTTGTAACGGACGAGAAAGTGGAAGATGGGTGAGCCACCATCATCCTGCTTGATCCAGCTGACTTTGAGAGAGTTGCCTTTGGGCTGAAGTGTCCCTTCGAGTTTAGGAGGATTCGGTTTCCCTATAATCACACAAGAGGGGGGTTAGTTAAAGGTTTGTTTAGAAGAAGAGAACAGAGAACTAGACAGCGGGTAACTCTATGGTGAAGAAAAGAGAGGCCTTTTGGTTGTTCCACCTCTACCTTAAAGACTATGGAAAAAGAAATTGTGGTTAAAACTAAAATAAAAGTTCTACATTTGTAAAAGGTCTGTCCCTTTGTTGTCTTCCCCTTGAAGAAATGTGCCTTCTTACATCTGTTGCCTGGAGATACTATGCCTCAAATCAGCTAATAACCAGATGATGCACACACGACATGCTTATCTGATTCAGCGTGTGCCTTGCTGAGTGACATTCAATTGGCATAAAATTGCTGAGTGACATTCAGCAGTGTCCTACAAGGCTTTGGGGACGACCTCATTTGACTCATTAACTCTCTGTGTCTGTGGGATTTTCAGTTTGTAGCATAACATATAGGCAAGCTTGAAAATATGACTACCATTAGGGTAAAAATGTTACGTAATACAAACTACGTACTATGCTTTGACACCTTTGATACCTTAAGATTGACTATGTTTCATATTTTCTAACTAATTGATTGCTTTGGTCTATGTCATATTAAATAATTGAGATATGATTGACAGGATGCATAGCCTTTATTGATGACTTTTCAATGTGGGATGACTTAATAATATTGATGGCTGTTCAGTCTAGTCTAGTCTAGTTCATAATAAAATAACTGCACTTGTAATTGGCAACTGTAGGACAACAAACAACAATACGGGGGTGTGTGGTGGTCAACATTCATATGTCATGTCATTGTGTGTCATTACAACTGTTTGTGACTGGACTGGTTGATGTTTTAGCCCATGTTAGTTGGTTTAGCCTTGAATGCATGGAATTTAGGCTGAGGTAAAACATAATACACAACACGGTATCGTTGAAGACATAACGCCTTGACAAGCTACTGCTTTAAGCATAACTACTAAAAGCAACTGATCAAGAACCAGTAAACTATTGGAAGAAACAGCATTTTGGTTTCAGGCAGGTAGAAGGTGTCTGTGATTCTCTTTTAATCAATGAATATCTCATTTCAAACATTCTTGAAATAATTACATTTAAAGAAGAACGATGACCGATCACCTAGATAGTTGGTTTACTATCTTAGTGATGTAGTATCTTAAATACTTCCTGACTCTTCTTAAATCACTATAACCAAAACACAGGGCCACTAGAACGTGTCCTGCTAAGCCAAATGTCTACATGACTGGTTAACAGGGATGAAGCAGACCTGCACTAAACGTTTGTATATAAGCAATGAGTGTTTAGTCTTAAAATAATCCGGCATTAATGTTATGATTCTCCAATGAGGTTAGAATTCTTCTTTTGATAATCTGGAGCACCGTGTTACCTTCTGCAGGGTGGAGACGACCATCAGCACCATGCATGCCAAATTACATCATGTCACATGAATTGTATGCATGTGATTGGTTGAAAGAAAAGAGGAAGAAACGACATGAAAGATATAATAGACAACAAAACACAGAGAGGAAAAACAAAGTTAAAAGACTTGCAGACAAACAACAACAGGGAAACATGGACTCACATGGAACATGGAATCTAGACGCTAGTACTGTAAACACAGTGTGCTCCACTGTAAACTGTCAGGAAGTGTCAAGTCAGTAGACATTTGACAGCTTTATCTTCTGTACTAAAACTTGATCGTTTGCCAGGCAATTGATTTATCAATAGTGATGTGCCTAATCCAAAAATAAGCCTTCCCTAGTGATATCAAAATAGCCGAAACCAGAGGGAAATGTGCTGCAGTTGCAGTGATATATAGTATTCAAAATAGTGCTTTTATGCCAAATACTTCACAAGCTACAAATCACATTGATAGTAGAGTTATCCAGATAACTCTGTAATCAACGTATGCAGATTATTTACGTAGAATAAAATGCAGAGGAAATAGGCATAGATTGATTGACATTATTTACATTTATGATCAAGTCACATTGTTCAACAAGACATTGTTCACATTGTTCACATTTGCTATGCTATGTTATTAGACGATTACTGGATCAGCTAAACAGCACAAGTGATGGGATTGTCCTGTAAGGATTTGAACATCTAGTTTAAAACTAATTGACTATTATCTCAACTACAGAACAAACCTGTTTCCTCAGTGAAAAAATGAAATATGCCATCTAGGAACACGAGAGGAAAGATATCAAGTAAAATTAGGGTCTTCACAAATGCGCTGCCTATCTGCACAAATCCGTTGCCTATCTGTTACATCATAGTACTTCACACTGAAGTGTTGAACAAGGTCTATTTCTGGCAAGATTGGAGGGAAAAAAAAAGACAGGGAAAAACATGAAACATCATTTCACGATCACCACACTTCAAATACCACTGAGAGATACGAAACTATATACAAGTTAAAGGCTGCTATGATACTTTCATTTTGAAGGTGATGTAAGGTGAAGAACCGTGTTTAAAAATGTCCATACAAATATTTCAGTGTTACTCTCATCCCTGCTACGGAGCTGTGACACAGCTGTGATACAGAAACACTATCGAAACCGCTTGAGGAGAGATTGGTTGATATTTCTTAAATGTTACAAATTAACAAATAACATCAGAAAAATTGATTATACCATCGTGGTTGCTCTTTAAAACCGCAGTTATTGCAACCTCATCGGGCCAATAACTCCTTGCAAGTCACTAAATAATGCAGTTTACATCTCAAATCAGCAAAATGGCAATATGTGTGTTGTTTTATTGACTTTGCCATAGGTTTAGTTTGGATTATGCCACACATTTTGTCTGTTACTATGCTAACTACAAGGACAGGGAGGTAGGGACATGACAATCCACAAAGCTAACATGAGCAAGTCAATGCTGTAAGAGCGTTAATCATATCATATCATGTTATCCAAGGGACCGGATGTTTCTTTGCATGCAGGAAGACGTTCCTCTTCTGCTGTTTGACCACTGCATTTTCCAAACAAAAAACAGCTACTTTTAGAAAAAAACTCACTGAGAGAATGTAACCATGAAGATGACACTTTCAGTTCAGAGTTTAAAGCCACTGCAGTATCTTTCAGATCGAGTTTAGATCCGTTTTGCCATGTTGAGACAGTCCATGCAAGGTAACTCCCCCGAATTCCACTTAAAACATACAACATTGCTATTGAGGAGTTGCCTTGTATGGTCCATATACAGCACATGTATAAGAGGCATGGACTGTTGATGTCGTTTCTGGCTTGCTTCAAATTCCTGTTCGAGGTACATTCATAGTCATGTGACTGCAAATACTAAACCTACTGGGACAAGTTTGGTTTATTCAATATGAGGTCCCTCTTAAACCAATGTCTGCCGAGATCTTGCTATGTTTAATAACTTAGAATTTATGGTTACTGAAAGTTGGGAGAGCCAGGGGAGCTATGTGTCTTTAACTGAAGCCTAACCCCCTCAAAATTGATGTTGTTTCCATTAACCTAGGCCCTGGTGGTGGAGTAGTAGTCATTTATAGGAATGTGTTTTCATGCTCTCCCATTTGTTTGGGTACCTTTTCTTTATTTGAGTTACTGTGCATCTTAATAAATGGTAAGGTACGTATATTTTAGCATATCGACCTCCGAGTTGAGTTCATTCAACATTTCGTTGAACTTGTGTTACCTAGTACCTAAACACAAGGAGCGTAGGTTGGCCACATCAACGTCCTGTTATAAATCACTTCTAGAACACGATTTACAGACTGGCTTTAATGTAACATTTTCTTAATGTGATGTTTTATCTTTTTAACAAAACATAATGTATGTTTTTAATGTATAATGAAAGATAACTTTATTATTCTTTGTTTAAATAAATAATGATAAAACAGCTGTTCACACCACTTAAAAAAAATACATTAAAAAGACTAAAACAACCTAGAAGCTAAAGATAAGACTCATTCTAAGAGAAATTAAACTTACTTGAGTAAGAATAGCCTGATGGACACAACAGAAAAGTAAACCATGAAAGAAAAAAACAGGTGAAAACATAAAATGAAACATTTAGCACGCTGTGCACTCTAAAGGACATACAATAATACAGAAAAACCCCATCACTTTTTAGTCTGTACACCCACATTCCCAGGCTAGGTCAGGAAGGGGCAGTGATTTCACAGACAAGAAGGCACAGAAGACACAGACTGCCAATAGAGGGTGCTAAAAACTAAGTAATACAGGACAGATTCAATACAAGCTTGGCTTTTACAGAAGCAGAGAGAAATACAACTGATCATTGCCTACATCAGTGGGTCCCAGCTATGTACCATGGAGGCCCGGGAATATGCAGGTAATGAGCCACTAATGAGCACGCCTTCAGCCATTGTGGGGGGAACCAATTAGTGAAATCAGTTGGTGTAGTGTTTGGTCAGAATGAAAACCTGCATACTCCTGGGCAGAGCCGGCCCATGGCATAAGCGAACTAAGCGGCCGTTTAGGGCACCCCGCGGCCACCAGGGGCCCCCAAGAGAGCATGAAATAAAAAAGAGTTTAATTGTGCGGTTATCTTAGTCAATTGATATGTAATTTAAATGGCGGTTCAATCCGTGAGTATGCACAAACTTTTGGGTGTAACTGTACGACTCCTGGAGCGCTCTCGTGGCTGATATTGTAAGCAACAGTTTAGAGAACCGAAATGTTGGTCCCATTCCTTCTCTCCTCTATGTCTCCTCTTCTCTCCTCTCCTCCCCTCTCCATGTTACGGAGGAGTTGGTTATTTGTAATTCTTTCTGCTTGTTAATACTAATGTCTTGTCGACGGAGATAGAAAAGGACTATCACGGTGCGGATTGATTTTTACCATTGCCAAGATGATTGATTGTTCCGTTTGATAATATTTCTTTATTTAATCCAAGGGGATACACAACGTAAACTACTATCTCATCTCATGTTGTCCCATATAATGATAATAACATTGGCAAGTTGTTGAGAGGGATTGATTGTGAGGAACTGCGCAGAGGATCCAACAGTAACAGCATCCAGAGACCAGGTTCTCTCACATACATACATACATCCCGATGTTTACAGCCAAGAGAGGAGAATTACACCCCGATGCCCTAATATACCACTTTAAACATCAGGAGGTTAGACGATCAGTTCGCCTAAACTCACTGGCTGTTGCAGTTCACTGGGATTATTATGCTCAAACAAGATGGGAAATTATGAATATCAACAGCCTCTAAAGAACTTGGAAACACTCTTGTTCATTGTGTGTGTGCGTGTGTGTGTGTGTGTGTGACAATTAATCTAACCTTTTGTTTACTGTTTGATGCAGATTGGCTTTAAGAAATATTTACTTATTTATTTACTTTTATTGTACTTTTTTATTGTACAGTTTATCACTTTTATTTTGAACACTTTGTGTTTAATTATTGATGATTAGGCTATCTCTACCTGTCACTTTATGTTTAACAATTTAATTTATAGCCTGTTATTCTTTGCACTTTGCTCAAACTACTCAGATTTTGTTGTGTAAAACAGACCTTTTTTGGCTACCTCTACCTACCACTGTTTGTTAATAAGAGAACCTTAGGTTGTTTTAAAAATAATAAATGAGTATTCTCTAAGACAATGCTTTTTTCATTAATGTGTTTCTATTGGTGCCAAATCTTCCTGGCTGGGGCTTGGGGGGGGGGTGGTTAAAAATAGCATGTTTTAAGAGCTGCTTGCAAAAAAAATTCTTCACCCCCTGTTGGACTTTTTGCTTAGGGCCCTCACAAACCTTCAGCCGGCCCTGCTCCTGGGCCTCCGTGGCACAGGGATGGGAATCACTGGTCTGCTTCATATGCAAGCTCATAGTGTGTATATGAAGTTTGCTGATTTTGGAAAGTGGTAAAATTGTTGGATGCATGTCTACATGATCATGAAATTCATGATCAAATGGAATTTTTGGTCCTTTTGGTCCTCTAGTTTCCACAGTAACCAAAATAAAAGTTAGGTAAAAATAGACAAAGGAATAGGGACAGTGTCACTTTTGATGAGCTCCAGAGATCTCTGTGATCCCTGAAGCTCAGCTGAGTGAATGTACAGGTAGACTGAAAAGAAAGATGTGTATTTTAAATATTAAATAATATTAAACTCTGTCAGAAGGATCTATTGGCAGTATTTTGCAACTCACCAGTTGAGAAAAATTGCTCTTGACATATTTTCTCAAATCAATACTGGAACGGACAAACTTTTAGAGTGTTTTTCCCAAATAGAGAAGAGAAGGCTTCGGGTAATAACATGGTGTGTGGAGCAGTATATAGGTGAAGAAATGTCTGATAAAAGAGTGTGTGTGTGTGTGTGTGTGTGTGTGTGTGTGTGTGTGTGTGTGTGCGTGTGTGTGCGTGTGCGAGTGTCTGTGTGTGTGGCTGTGCGTGAGAGTTTGAGACTTACGGACAGGCTCTGTCTTAAAGAGAGCAGCAGGACTGCTTTCACCCTCGCCCTTGCCGTTAATGGCAGACACCTTCACTTCATAGTTGGTCTCTGGTTTCAGGCCTGTGACAGTCACTTCACTGAGGGAACCTGTCACAACATCAACAGGAAGGCAGTCCTTGCTGAAAAATCGGTGACACTTTGACAAGCAACAAACCAAAACTGTCCCCTGATAGAAAGACCTGCGTCATTTATTTCATCAACAGTGAATCGAGTGAACCATTGTTTACCTCAGTGGCAATTAGCAATTGTTTTACTGTTTCCACGACACCTGTGTGACTGCTTTGAAAATAATGTTAGAATCATATTTATAATCACATTATAATTTCTAATTACATTGTATTGTATAGTCACAACAACAGGAAGAGGACAGACATGAGCGTTCAGAAATATGGACAATAAAAGTTGCGTGTTGAGCGTTGAGCGTTCGTACCTCCTTGGACCTCGTAGATCCTTTGCGACCAGCCGCCCTTGCCTTCTGGCCTCCACTCAGCCTTGTATTTGAGGACGGGAACACCTCCGGTGGCCTCAGGCTCCTGAAACTGGATGCGTGCCGTGCTGGAGAAGGGCTCCACCTCGACGACGGCTGGAGTTGACGGGACCTCTAGTCGAGGGAAGAAATAAAGCGAGGGGGTCAGGATGTAAACGCGATCGCCGCGAAACTGCCGGTTCGAGACATGCTTGCAATCCTCGGACTGTTAAGTTTAACTGCATTTACTTTTTATTCTTAAACTGTAAATGCAGTGGAACTGGTCGGAGGGTAAGCGGTACGCGGAGGGTACGCGGTGTTTCACGCTCTGGCTTCACCAGGTTCACGTACATTACATAGGAATGCTAAATCAATAAATCGGCTGCCAAACATTCTGGTGTCATCAAGTTGTTTTTTGCCCATCTTCAGAGGGTAGCAGCGACTTTACCCTATCTAACAACTGGAAGTCCAATGCCTCTGCAGAGACAGATTTTAAACTGACTTCCAGTATCATAGCTCGCAACGCCTCCGTAATGCACTTAAAAAAAACTCTCCAGAGGCTTACTTTGTCGTCCGTATAAGTTATCTATGATTTGTGACGCTAATGTCGTTTCATTGAATGCCGAATACTTGGTCGTCATTTCCGAAAATTGAACTCGAAGACATGAAAAAAAAGGCTCCGAAGTGCTATAATGGTGTTAGTTCTGCTTACTCCTGCCAGCAGTTAACTGATCCCAAGTCATTAACATTTAATGCTGATAACTGCATAAGTCAGCCATAATTGCTGGCAATTGAACACCCTCCGAAATTGAACCACTGTAAACACAATGAGAAGCCATACAGGACTGGGTCCAGTGTAGAAAACCTGTTAAAGCTGTTCCGGGTGCACTTCTATAACCCTCAGACTGAGATGTCAGTCCAACCAAATTGCTAAACCACAAATTCAGGATGTTAATGTCCTGAAATCATAAACAGCCAGCAATTATGACAGGCAATCACGATAAGATGAAAGACAAAAGATAACGCGTCGTTAATTAAGATAAAACACAAACCACTTTCAACCCATCAATAAAACCGCAAACAGTGATAAGTATGACAAAGAAAATCAGGATCGTGACAACTGACCAGCCTGAATAAGGAGGAATTCCTTGGACTCTGTGCCCATTTCGTTGGAGGCTGTGCAGTTATAGCTCCCGAAATCGTTCTCGGACTCAGGGGTCACCTGGAGGAAACAACAAGCAGATGTTATCAGAAGTATCAGCGAAAGTATCAAAACAGACCAACAGGCCTTTGTGTCAAACACTCTGAAGGTGACCTTTAGCATCTGTTCGTCCATTAGAGCAGTCTATTTTTATTCGTCGCACTGAGCTTTCCCTCTTTTTTAATTATTCATCAGATTTTTCCTACAATGGAGCTAAAGGAAAACCCTTCACTTGACGTGTATGCTCATGAAATCTTCATGGCACAAGGAAGGTTTCACATCGGTGCGTGGATGTTTGTGCGTGCAAACAGTGTGCGTGTTTGTTTGTGTGTTGAGCACGGATGTGTATGGCTGCGTGCGTGTCTACGGTATTAATCTGTGCGTGACTGCACCTCCAGGTACGTGACGGAGGTGTTTTTGAACATCTTAATGTTGGTGGTGTTTGCGTTGGGCAGCTGCAGTCCGTCTCTCAGCCACAGAAGATCCACGTCGCTGGGATGAGCCTGGACCTCGCAGCTGATGTTAACGGCGTTCCCTTCCCAGGTGTACACCACCACGGCGCCCCGGATCTTCGGGGCATCTAGCAAGCAAAAAAAGAACGATTGTTAACTACAGAGACGCCTGGCACCAACGCCGGCGCTTCGGCGGCCTTTACGGTCCAAAGAATTCACGAGGTTTCGGAACCAGATTCAACTGTTCATTTAGTTAGAAACCCCCCCCAAGCAATATTACAAGAAGACGTTCTTACAGCGGACTTCCAGGTAGGCCGGCTGAGAGTCTTCCCCAATGGCACTCCGCGCCGTGCAGAGGTACTGGCCGGCGTCCGTGTACTTGACGTACTTCAGGGTGAGAGAGGACACGCGGGCGTCGCTCCTCACCACCACGTTCCCGTCCGCACTCTGAAGTGGAGCAGAAAGGCCGAGGCTTTAATTTTGAATAGTCTCATCTCAAAGAACCCTGTTTGTCTGTTGTAATACGCTTGTACGTCTGTAACGTGGCCGTGTTGTACGTGTACAGTATGTATATACAGAGTATTGTTCTGCAGGCAAAGCTTTTGTAGAATCAAGGGTTCTGTGGCTGGTTCTGTCACCGGAGACACAACAAGGTATCTTTATGTGAACTACTGTCAGACCAGGAAAAAATATAGAATAAAATCACACTCTACAAACCCTAACCTTTAATGAGAGAGACACAGATACTCTGTTAAAAAAACCGCATGCTCTACTATGGAAAGGCAGATATGGACACGGTTCACAGTAGGAGAGTATCTATCAATAATTGACGAAAGCAGGCGGAGGAAAACAGCAGTTTTTCACACAAAAGGCTCGGCGACTAACATGGCGTGCCAGTACTTTTACACTGACCATGCTGAGCGTTCACTCACAAACTGACTTGAAATTCAATAACAGATCAAGATTGTAAGTTAATCATCTGTTGAATCCCCCTCATTGTTGTTAACTCCGTAATATAATCGGGTTTGATAGCCTCCACACTTGCATTCTAGTAATGTACACACCCCGGGTTCAATGTGGAAACAACAAGCCACAAAGTTAAAACGAGGGAGAAAAAAACCCCATCAGAAAGCTTGCTAATGAGATGAGTAGATGGCCTCGTTAATAACTCGACACGCAGCGATACAACAAACAACCATAAGTAGCTTGCTAACCTTCAGTGTCAGGGTCAACAGCTCTTTGTTGTTGTGGACACGTGATACCAAGTCGTCTGGGTGTTGTGTCTTAAATTAAATTCTAAGACGGACCACGTGAGACTTTTTTAAAGTGGCCCTTCTCCTGTGAGACCAGTGCTATTTTTTTTCTCTTCTGGGGAGTAAACGATTTCCACATCGCAATTTTGACTTTGACCTTTGGGTGTATAGTGTGGATATTTTGTTGTAATGGTTTGTATTACAATTCCTAAACAAAACATTTGTTACGCACACTCTGCTGCTTTCTAAAGTATTATTTGCCCATCAGCAACCCTCACTGAGGCTTCGGGCCATGTCCTTTTATAGCTAAATTCTTTCACAGTTTCAGAGTCAGTTGCTGCTGTCACAGCAAATGTTCAATGTCTTCTACAAATCACTCTTAAGACGTTTCAGTATTTCTAAAATTAATCTAAACCAATGTACCAAACCAAAATAGTGAAATACAATCTACAGTTTTTGGACATGAGTCAGAATGATCTTACGTGTGATGCTAAGCTAGTTATTTTTGTCAAGTGCCCTATTTTCAAGGTTTGGTAGAACTGAACCTCTAAGTACCTCTGTTGGTTAATTTGCATGGCTTTGATCCAAGGTGCAGGCGAACCAATGGCATGGTTGCACATATTGAATTAGGGTCTGGGCAGCCATGTAAGAGAAACCCTCATTAGTTTTGTATTCAAACTCAATAGACAAAGCATGTCTAGGGCATTCATTATGCATGAGAGGTAGCAGGACCAGGGAAACAGTTACATAACACAGTCCCCTTTCATTCTGACCCTTGTACACATTGCTTCCTCCCCCTGACCTACACAGCGTACATCACTGGTAGTGACCATGTGCATACCAAGCTTTACTATTTAAAAGAATGACATCCAACACAGTCACTGAGCTTCAGCACTGATACTCTCTTAACGTACGATGTTGTGCTCTGCTCGGACAATGCGAGGTCAAAAGGTCACCGCAGCTCATTATCACAAGCACAGATGGACTACAGGTCCTCGTTGCCTACATGAAGCCTATAATGAATATCATCCTCTATCAGAGGAAACTATCACATTTGCAACGTGATATCGGTGATTCATTAAAGTTTCATAACTATGTTTTGAGCAAAGGGGCTAAATTAATAATGCAACAGGGTGGCGGAGCCTGTTGGAAACATCCAGCAATTTCAGTTACACTTGATTATTATTTGTTGACTTTACTGCCCGTAAAAATAGGAATGAAACCACGCTACACAAACAGGTGACATCTGGGAACGAAACCAAAGAGACAGGCGAAAAAATGGATAGTTGGAAACACGAGTCCTTGAAATTTTTCGTGGCAAGCCACTCTAATAAATCAGACCAACTGATAATAGGACTCTCCATCCGTTTCTGTGCCTGTAGCAACAGGGGAGAGAGGTACTGTGGGAACATCAGAGCATAAAATTAGGAGTTCATTGAGCACGTGTCAGACACAACTCTCTCTCCAAACCTCAGCTAGCCTGGCATACAAATTGGATTTACCTTCCCTTTTACTGCTTGCCAATCAACCACTAAACTGCCTTCTCGCAAATCGCAAAGCAAACGTGCTCAGCATTTCTCTCCTCTTTGATGCTCGCGATTTGAGTTTTTGCAAGAGATACGTTGACGTAATTCTGATCGTAATTGTAGTATAATGCCAACTCCGACGTCGGAAAAAAGTATTATCTAATCTGGTGTGTTGGTATAAATCCTAACTACAAGCCATCACCTCAAGTTCAAATATGCTGTAGAAACTTTATATGGGAAATAATTGCCAGAGTACACTGGAGTTAGTAAAATGAAGTAGTACGGTATAAATCTGTCACGTTATAAGATAGGTTTTTCTTCCTGTTATGGAAGGGGAACTGCGTTTTTCCTTGCGATCATTTTAACCATTTCAACACAGGGAACAACATGCACCGGGTCATTAATATCTCTGCAGATATCAAAGACGATGAATTTGTGTTAGGTACAGTATGTCCCTAGTGTCAGCATTGTGCACTCAAAATTGGTATTGGAAATGTCAAAGGGGTATTTGTGCATCCCTAATTTTGAAGGCAAAAATACTGAAAAACACAGCTTCTGAGGTCAACGGTAGAAGCCACCTACTAGCTTTTACTTTCATTCAGAGTCCCTGGTGCTGAGTCTGAGACTACAATATGAAATTAACTGAAATGTAATCAAATTCTGTATCTGAGAAATACATTTGGAATCAAAACAGTCAACAATCACTTTGTTTTCCACGATTTGACTAGGCTTATACTGTATATTACATTCATGTATTTCCCAGTGAGCAAACCTTATAAAGAATCCAATAAAGGTAAACCAAATTCACATTTGCTCTAGGCTTGTTCTGGCCAGTTATGGTAATGCTTTTTCCCAGGTCTTATACTGCAGAGGTTCTGACTGCTATTTGAGTGCCACTCCTTGGAAATGAGTTTGACTCCTTTCACCTAAAAGATGGACAGGTGTAGGATATAGTCATGCATTTAGACGGCACAGACGCTATACCTTGTGTTGCTCGGGCCGAGTCCATGATGCCTGTAGAGGACAGAGACAGAACAACAAGCAAAACAAAAGGCAAAGCAGTCCTTAGAGAGGAATCCTTATCCTGGCAAGGTCGATCCTGCACAACGCATGCAGCTGGGCGGGCCCCGCTAATTAATTAGCTTTACTTCCCCCTTTTAGGTTAGTTAAAGGTCTATTGAGACAGTAAGAGAGACACATTTGAACAACCTGTCTAAAGGCTGGCAAAACTAAATAACAACATCACTTCTCACATTTTACAGGTGGGCTTTAGTGTAATTTATTTCTACCTACTTAGTCGTTTGTTTTATTGTATTATTTTATTGTGTCAACTTGTTTTAATGCACGACTGGCATTGTTACTTTTCTTGTCCTATTGACCTTTATTTATTTTTATAGTAATAATGCTCCCTTGTTTGACGAAGGTAGTAATACCAGCCTTGATAGCCCAGCCACTAGTCCTTACATGGGCAGCGGTTGTTTTAATACTGCAATAGCACTTAGGCCTAAAGCAGCGCGCATCAAACAGAATATTGACCAAAACTTATATTGTTATTCAAAAACAAGCTCCTGGTTATTTGAGTCTAGAATAGTGTTCATAAATAAGTCTCTTGCAAAGCAAGAAACAAGAAAGCTGGGACTCTAGTCAGTGACGCCTTCAACTGACACTTGCTGTGATGTTCAGGGAGATGTGGGTTAAAAGGAACTAACTTCTGCCAATAACGTCATGTGAGATATGGGCATAAAGCTTTGCCTCAAAGGTAGCTTATGATATGTTTTCACCGATCCTGCTCAACGCCTGAGACACCATGAACAGCTGTTGCATAGCTCTGAAGTTTAACAAGAATACTTGCACTGATGTTTTCGGCCAGAACTTCTTGTTGAGGGCTGACAGTACAGTCAATGATGTGCTCTTACTTTACTTCAAGGCAATGTTTTCAACAAAAATACTTTTCTGGTGTTTTAATGATATAAAATGTGTCTTTCTAACTGTGTCAGTATACCTTTAAGTATCTGCATGCATGTCAAGGTCCCTTCTTCCTTTTTATAATCAATAAATATGACTTGATTTACTAACTAGACTCATTTGTATTCAAAGTGTTGCCATCTCTGTATTGAATACTTCTATATATCCAAAATGTCAGTGTGAAATTAAACGGGGAATATGAATGAATACCAGATAGAAACAGAAATAATAACCTCCATTTGGCCCTCCATTACTATGAATAACGTCTACAATAAAACTATTGTGAACAACAATAGTTAAACATCTAATATCAAGATCAGTGTGACATTGAAAAGCCCAACTAATTACTACGAAAAGCGTTTTTAGTAAAGCATGCAATAGATTTCACGATGCTGCAGAGAAAATATGAAGCATGAATGGAATGTGATGACCCACATAGAAAATGAAGCATTGAAGTGGAACAAGCAAAACGGCAAACAGCTTTTTTCATCCGACGCGGACCCAAGAAAAAGTCAAGAAAATTAAAAGTGCTGAAGTAACTGTGTGGGAAAACAGTGTATCCACCTATCAATAAATTCACAGCTAAAGTCTCCCCCCGTATTAGCCTAGTTTTATTGAGTGCTGAAGGCTTAACACGCCTGGATTCGTCTGTCCTCGACGTATTAAACCGGCGTCACTGATACACGCGGCTTGTGCTGCACAGCAAAACAATAAGCTTCTCAATAAGCTTCGGGAAGAAAATGTTTAGGCTAACCGTATGCGAAGCCCGGTGCATGACTACTGTTCCACCCAAGCACAGTTACTCATCTGATGTCATAGACAGTGAGCGTCAGCTCAGAGTGTGCCAGGCCAGGCTAGTCATTTCAAGAGCCCGTGCTTGGGTGACTGTCATGGTAAAGGCACACCGAGCAAGAGCCGTCGTGCGCTCGCCACTAAAACAGCAGTTGGCTGCAATAGCTCCACGGTTCCCGGGGAGGATCTCCTGCCTAATTAATATAGGCGACCTAACAGGCTGGAACATCCCCGCCCCCAGTACGTGCTCTGGATGTCTCTGGCATGCTCTCAGCGGCCTGTGAGTGTATCAGTGTCATATCCATGAAAGGTGTTTGTTTAAGACAATAGGACAGTGAACAAAAGCAAATGCTCGTGTGGAAGACTGAAAACATTATGAAACGATTACTTCTGCGTGCGGAACAATGTGGCTTTCCCTCGGGACTAATCATATTTACAACTCATTCCCGCTGCTTGGTTAGACAGCCTCCCTCCCTCCCTGTTCTGACATGCATTGTGATGTCATGTATTCGGAGAGACATGCGAATACACATAAACCAGGCGCATGAATGTACAGAACTCTTTCAGTTCCATTCATTGAATGAAGCCTGACTGAGACCAGTGATTAGGCGCTGGCATTGTCCTGTATCATTAACCACAGAGGCTAGAAATCCAAGCCAACACATCACAGAAAACAGACTAGCATTTAGTTAAGAACCCCTCACATCACCCCACTAGTGACCTGGCAGACATACTGTTTTAAATGACTAGCCTATTGTGTTTGTAGGAAACAAAGGCCTCTATGCATTAGGGCCCAATATTTGATAAAGCAGGCCCTTCTATTGAGAGTATGCCTCTGTTTCAGACCCCCTGCCAGAACCATTGTAGCGCAGCATTAATTCCAGTAAATTCATTACACATCTCATTAGCTATAATGCAATCATAGTTATCCTCCATCCTCAAGTCTTTACATTTTAACTGCCAATTTAGTTATTAGAAGGATCTAGCCTCATTGCGCTTTGGAATTATTAACCTTAGATTATATGCAATAGTATTCAGGAACCAGAAACTAACTACACTCCAAAAAAAAGACTTTATACAGGAAGTGTCATCAACACCCCGGCTCTTAACTGACATACTTTTGGGTTTTGAAATGAACCTAACTTTGTTACTACTTTCCATAGCAGTGCAGCTGGAAAACTTTGTGCATCAAGCAGAATGTTCAATATGTATTCAAATAAGCAAAACATTCATTATGTTGATAATGTACAAAGCATGGATAAAGACTTAATTTACATTTTCAGTTATTAAACATGCGCACTTATCTAGAGCGACTTACAATGAATGCATTCAAACAAGACGGCTAAAACAACCACAAACCACAAATACAGCTACTGAAACTTTCTTAAAAGTCACACACTTCACTTTAATAGCAGAAGAATTAAACACAAAACTAGCCAAGGATGAGTGCCAGTTTGAAACACAATTCTGAGCAGGCACACACCCACATGTATAATCCTTTTGTGAATATACTCTTTGTGCCTCGTGTCTTTCTGGTACAGTACCTCTGCTATTGTAGTTTACGACTCAGTAATCTCCCTTTTCCAAACCAGTGATCCTCAAACTGTGCACCCATTTATTCACATATATATGACAATGTATTGATCTGTTAATGCTGTTTTTTGTGTAGGAGGATATTCAGAATACAATTAATAGTCTGCCACAAAGTCAGGGAAGTCAGACAGAATGCACACAAAAGACATAGTCAACAATAGTGATAATGGATGTCTAATTCAACACAGATTCTTAGCTATAATAAACGTATTATGTTTATTCAACCATGACCAACCTTGGCAAAATTTTGAGCTGTAAAGAATGGCTGGTACCACTATATTTGAAGGGGTGTGCATTATGACTGTTGTCATTTGGTCAATTCAATTTTAATGCAAAGTTGACATTGTTTGAGATTTTTTTTTTTAGTCTTTGTTATGAAAATAACAATAATAATAAGCCTAACCCTGGATTTTATCCTAATCTTAACCCCAAGGCTTCATGCCTAAATTTAACCTTTGACACTAATCCTGGCCCCGCCCCTGGGCCTTTCCACCAAGCCTAACCCTGGCCTTTATCCTAATCTTAACCCCAAGGCTTCATGACTAAACTTAACAAAGACATTGACGGGTTATGTTGTCCTGGTTAATGTCAAGTTGTCATAACAAAGACATCCCAAACAATATCAACTTTGCATCAAAAATGACATAATCGAATGACACTTAATGACAACAGTCATAAACATTCAGAAAGATTCTTTCATATTCATGACAGGTGTCATGTCATGGTTATGACAGTGTCACGTCAGTCTTATGCACACCCCTTCAAATAAAGTGGTACCAAATGGCCCCTCCTATCTATTTCATATCATATTCCCAAAGAAAAGGTAGAGAAGGAAAATGTTTAGTTAAAGCAGCTACACACTTGGCGACCCCTTGCATTTCTTAACGGTATTATTTTTTTGCAGAGCCGCTTGTTTTTTTTGTTTTTTTTCAAAACTCAGCAGCGACACACTTGCATTTGTTTACATAGCTCAGTGAAAAAAAAAGAAGCACGACTGTCGAAAGAAGACGACTAAAGGCTGACACACTTCCTTTCTGCTGTACGTTGGTGCTTCTACTTTCACGGGAGATCGTACCCGGTGGCAAGCAACGCTGCATGGTGAACGGGAGGTTTCTAAGGAACCAGTCTTAACACTGATGGTGTCGTTCTTCCATAGCCATTACAATATGCAATCAAAATGTATTTTATAATAATATGTTAAAGCAAAAATCCTGTCTATGGTGAATTTAATTAGGGTTTTTCTAACATGTATTTATAATAACAGTATCAAACTTGATCACAGGTCTTCTATATCTTCAGAATGTGGCTTGGTGGTTAGGGAAAGCATCCTTCAACCAGGGTATATGGGTTGGTATCCCCATGTCAGCAAACACCCGCCCTGCTGAAGTGTTATTGAGCTCGACAATTACTCCCTACCAGCCACAGGGATGCTGTTCTGTAGCTGACCCGGCAAGCAAAATGGCAATTTTCTTCAGGGGATCAATAAAGCATGATATTATTATTTATTTATGGAAACCTTATTGACAGGGGTCCTACAAATGTATGTGGATCACATTTCAATACTTTTCCATATTAGCACCATCACCTAGAGTGCATTTTCCAAGACCACGTTTTGTTACCCATATGGGAAAGATTTTGTAAAATGTAAAAACGTGAATAATGTTTGTGTATGTTTCCTTGCATGATTATGGCCCCTTTCATACACAATTTGTATACTTTGATGAACATACAATGTTTGTACATGGAAGGGGTCAAGAGCACTATAACAATTAACAGCCATTTCCTGTTGTATATCTTATCCGCACGATGGGAACTGTTTCACTCACTTGTAATGACAAATAAACAACAAAAACAGAAAAAACTAAACTCGCTCTGCTTTCTTTTATACTGACTCAACAAGGCTGCTAATCATTACTATGCACACAGCTGTGAAGAGATGGCCATGGAACACAGGGCATAAAGCAGACTAAGGCTTTTTGCTTTTTAGCTTCAATCTTGATCCAGGATGATGACAGAAATGAGAAACAATCTACAATGGAGAAGACACAGACAGACTGAGCTGGGCGGGCATCCAAGCAACGTCATGCATGCATGGGAAGACCGAAACGACCAGGCGACGGCAACACAGAAATGATATCACTTCATCATGCAACCAAGTTTTCATCTGACCTCGGGAGACGAGCCAGAGGAAAACCCGGAGTTTCTACGCCCTTAATCCCCTTTGCTATCTCACGATCTGTGAAATGATCAGGCCAAATTTGGAACGCATGCAACTGTCGAATCGATTTCATCAACCCTGATGAGATCATTCTTTAGGGTTTTCAAGAAATAGTGATTCGAACGTAGGAGACAAATGTGATTGGAAAAAGGATTATTTGATTGCATCAGGGTTCCGTCAAATTTCGGTGCACACTTTGCAACATTGATCCAGTGCATTTCTGTGCCACGCTCATTTCATACCTGATAGATCCTGTTTAGATGAGCCTGTAAGGGAGAAAATGTACTACATGTAATGGACCGGCTCCTCCAAAAACTACAGTGCATCTCTTAAGTAATTCCCCTCCCGCTACCTCTCAGTTGTACCATGTCAGAAAAGACGGAGACCGTCGAGATAAAGGCTGCGTGGACAACAATAAGGTCAAGTAATTTGTGTATTTTACGGTCTGCATGTGCAATATTGTAGCAGATGCACTACAACCCACAGGAGCTTGTCATCAGGGGAAATTAATCAGCAGTACAGACACCCTACTGAGGGCGTTTTGCCACGAATCAGCAAATCGTCCCCCCACCTGAACATGATCGATATACTTCTGTGAGCCGTTGCTAAGACTTTTGGCTGACCTTCTTGTCCACAGCGCCTCAGCCCTTCTACGTGTTTTACCTGTTCTCCCTCAGTGAAGACATGCACGCCGTAGCTCCAGTTGATGGCGGGGGTGGGGTCTCCCGACGCCTCGCAAGTCAGAGTTACCTGCTCCTCCAGCTCGGAAGTGCTTTGATTTACCAGGTAGGTGATCTTAGGCTTCACTGTAAAATGCAAAACACAAAGGAGTCACAAACAACACTAGCACAACAAGACAGGCAGGCGGTTTGGGGGAGCCGCAAATGAATTCTCATCCAAATTCTGTTCGGTTCAAAGAGGGGGGAAGAGGATCGCTAGTTTTTTATAGCGGCGACACTGTGCTCAAGGCTTCCCAGTCACAGCGGTAGCAAAGTTGCGATAACAATGGGTCGATTCAAACCGGATTCACGTACTTATTTATACAAGTATTTATTTAGCCTATCTCAAAGGAGCCTGTCTTAATTTTGCTTACATTTCAACAAGCTGCCACGGTACACCTGAGTTAATCTGAAGGCACACAAGGTTACCACGGCTACGGTGTGTGCGCTGAGCAAAGCAAAATGAAACGCTGCTCCCTGAGCATGCATGAGGCGGTGCATGTTCTCCGCTCCGTGTGTCTCATCTTCCTTGTTCCCCTCTATTCCAGAACTGCACTTGCCTTCAAAGCTTCAAAGCTTATTTCACAAATATGTTTGTTCAATTTACTATAGGCTCAGTAAACAAACAGAGAAGAATTTGCCAACTAGGTATAAACATTTTATAATATTCAACACTACAGGATAAAAACTGCAACAATATAAAAAAACGCTGTTGTTTTGCCAATACAAGTTATTTAAAGCCATTTTTTAAAGGGATTTTTGCTTTAACATATCATGAAGAAATACATTTTGATTGCATAGTATAATGGCTATCTAAGAATGACACCATCACTGTTACGACTGGTTCCCTAGAAACCTCGCTTTCACTATGCAGTTTTGTGTGCCACCGGGTATAATAAGTAAGAAAAGGGAAGGATCGATTATGGCACAAAGGAAGAACATAAACCAAAACAGGAAGTTGATTGTGCTTCTGATTTTCCTGGTAGCTAGCTAAATCTTGTCCCACAATAGCCTACAATTCAGAGTAAGTGTTATCTGTAAGCTGTTATACTTAGTTGTAAATGCTTTGGCGTCAGCAACTTAAAAGTAATACCACTAGGAAACTTAAGAATACAACGCATTAAAGCTGCTGGTAACCCACTGACCAATATGGTATGGTATAAGCACAATATTACAGAAATTTGTCAAATTGTAGAGAACAGAGAGATTCTGCCTTTTGAGGAACTTAGGAAAAGACATAATTTAGACATGAATAGTTTTTTACAGTATGCTCAGTTAAAGTCAATTATTTCCCAATTTCCTAGAGAGTATTTTGTGTACAATTATGAGATTGATAAAAAATTCAGAAGTTTATCATCGAACAAAGGAACAGTATCAGGTTTATATAAGTTGTTACTTCACTCCTCCTCAAATCCTAACTTAAAGACACAGTTTCAATGGGAAACTGATTTGGGGGTCCAATTTACCCCTGCAGAGTGGGGAAATATTTGGAGAGATATTAAAACAACATCCAAATCAGTCCGAGGTAGAGTTATTCAATTGAAAATTCTTCACAGAGCTTATATTACACCCTCTAGACTTAAGAAGATAGACCCAAGTGTTTCAAATCTTTGTTGGCATGACTGTGGGCAAGTGGGAACTTTAATTCACATGCTGTGGCACTGCCCGGTGATTGAAGCCTTTTGGACAGAGAT
>OMKK01083787.1:44218-75297 GCA_900302305.1 Polymixia japonica | reverse complement strand
CCTTTCAAAGCCTTGAAGCAGGTAAACAGGATGGGGGCAGGGGAGGAGGAGGGCCAGATTAGACAGACCCCTGGTTGTGCGCTGACCTCCCTCCCCTCTCTCACCCTTGGTCAACGCCGCTCCAACAGAGGAGCAAACAACAGTTTGGCGGGTGTGCATTCCTCAGCATGGATCCGTCAGTTCTCCGTCTTGGTCTGCCACTAGATGTCAGAGCAGTGGCTACCTCTCATGTCACCAACAGATGCCAGTTGCCGTCATTGTCTCTCTCTGTATTCCTCCTCTCTCTCTCTGTTCTCAGGCTCTGCCAACCTTTCTCACCCCGGGGGGGGGGGGCGGAGTTACCTGCTATATTTACATATGTTTCCACTGCTCTGCCCGGAGTGGCTGCTCCAAGGAAACCAGCTGAGCCTCATTTATACAAACACTCCCAAACACGCGCACACACGCGCACAAGCACAACAACACACACACACACACACATTCAAACACTCACCAAACAGGAAGAATAGAGCAGAGTTGGCTGGGAGCCGTCAGGTAAGGAAGACTTAGATTCTGTTCATTCAAATGCAGGCAGAATGTGGGTTAATACAGATTATGTCAGTCCTCAAAATGGAAAATGATTTAAAATTCAGTGTGTTCATCATTTTGGTAGTGATTTTCTATGACGTATGGTCACTACATGGATTACCAAAGGGACAGGTCTTTACAGGTGAGCTGATTTATGTAAGATTGAAGGAGAGGAAGGCAGAAAAGTACTGTCAAAAGTTGCAGATGTTTAATTCATACAGGCTTCTGATCATAAAGGAACTGAAGATAAGAATATTTGGTAACAGTGTCTGGTCAAACCCCATTTTGGAGAAGTTATGTTGTGTGATGTGAGTGAAGGAGTAGAATGAGGTCATTCTATTCATTAGTACTGCATTCAGATCAGTGACACATATGAGGTGGATGGCATGGAAGATATTCTTAGTAATTACGCTAAAGTCAATACGTTTGGTGTTAAGATTAGGAGCATAAATAGCATAAATAGTATAAATAGTTATTCAGTGGTGGTTTTGTATTGGTGGGCATTGGAAAAGTATGATACCATCGGAATTTCGAGGTGGGGGTGGAACAAAGATAATAGTGGAGCTGGTATTTCGGTCAGAGCAACAAAAGCAGCACTCAGACAAAGGAACTGTTAAAGGCCATATGAGATTACATTACCAGACAACCACACTGAGGATAAAACAGTTCATCAACCATGACCCAAATCTCACAAGAGTAATGTTGAGCTCCACAAAGTTACTAAAACTATTTCTATTGTTTACCAAAATATTAAATGTTGTTTTTTTTTTTTTAAATTAGGGATAACTAATTTGTGGAAAGAATAAGAACATCAGCACCAATGGAACCACAGTGAAGTAGCTCTCAAACAAGAGAGACTGTATTCCAACAGACCAGACCAGTCGAGACCAGACCAAAGACGGGAGAACACCTCATTAAATAATTCTGGACCATCTTCATCAAAACAAACCCCCCATTCGTCTGCAGATGTTCATGCAGGACTGTCTCTTTGCCCTTTGTGTGTGAGCCGATCACAAATCAGAGGACTGAGACTGTCAGCTATGCTCTCTGATCCCTGACCCCCTACCTCCCCATCCAAGCGTGCGCCCCAGAAAGATGTTCTCAACCAGGAAAGACAGTCTTCCCAGCCTAGAAGATTCCTTCTTTCCCCTCTCCTCATCCTCCTCTCTTTCTCTCTCCCGTGCTCCCCCCTCATCAACACCCTCTCCGTTCTCTTGTGGGGTTGACGGAGGAGGGGACATGGAGCCAGACCTCTACCTAGCTGCAGAGCTGGGAAAGGCATTACTGGAGAGGAACGAAGAGTTGCTACTCACGCTGGACCAGAGGGAGAAGGATGTCGAGGTAAGACTGAGATAGATGTGTTGAAAAAGGCATGGTGTTTAAAACCCATTGTATGGTTATGCAGTCCTTGTTGGTGTATTTAATGCAGCCTCGCGTCAGAGATTTGTAAAGGAATACAAATGGGAATAATAAATAAGGAATACAATAAATAAAAATAAAAACGACTAAAAATACGTATGATATATGTTCAATGGTATGTATCAGTATAGTATTAAATAAGAAAAATACCATTATAAATGTTACTGGCATGACGCAATTAAAAAGTGCAAACAATATAGCTGTTTGTTATGTAGCGTATGATAAGTAGAGCTAGCTTGATAAACAGTGCAACAGTATAACTATACGATAACAGTGTAAATTGTATCCGTATGGTAAATAGTGGACTAGTATAGCCGTATGTATAAAACAGTGCAAACAGTGTCCATGGGTATAGGCGATATGGTATAGTACAGTCCATGAGGGGTATCCATCCTGCTGTGGGCCTCAGAAACCACCGAGTTGGCTGAGACTGGGGTCATTACGGCAGGCGGGATTGTGCAACCGGATGTGCTCCTTCGAACACCTCGGTAGGATGAGACGGTTACTGAAGATGCTTCTTAGGCCGTTCATCTCTTCATGGAGGGGATGAGATGGATTCTCCGGTATGTTCCTGATTTTGGACCTCATCCACTCCTACAACAGTACGGCCTCCCCAACGCACAACTGCAAAGAGGAGTGCACTGGCCACCACTGTTTCATAGAACATGCGAAGCAGCCTGTTGCACACATCGAATGACCTGAGCCTCCTCAGGAAGTACAGTCTACTCTGTCCCTTCTTATAGAGGGCTTCACTGATGTCTGGCCAGTCCAGTTTGTGGTTGAGGTGCACCCCCCGGAACTTGTATGACTCCACCACACCCACCTCCTCACCCTGAATGGTGATATGTGTAGGCGGATTCTTGTTCTGTTGTAAGTTCACTCCCAGCTATTTTGTCTTACTGATGTTTAGCTGCAGGTGGTTGATGTTACACCAGCCGACTAATCTCTCCACCAGACTCCTATACTGTCCTCATTGTCCCCAGTGATGCAGCCGACAATGGATGAGTTGTCTGAGAACTTCTGAAGATGAGTAGGTCCAGAATTTAACCTGAAGTCAGAGGTGTAGAGGATGAACAGGAAAGGAGACAGAACAGTTCCCTGGAGTGCGCCCATGTTACTTTCCAGTACATCTGGAGCCGGACAAAGTTAGTGAGGTAGCTTGTAATCCAGCATACCATGGCACAGTCCACCTGGATGGCTGTTAGCTTCTCTGAGAGCAGGAGTGGCTGAATGGTGTTGAATACATCGGAAAACTCAAGAAACATGATTCTCACAGTGCACCCGGGCCTCTCCAGGTGAGAGTAAGCCTTGTGCAGTCGGTAAATGATGTCACCAGAATGGGGGAGGCGGTGATGGGGCTCCTGAGTCAAACCTGTTAAAGAACTGATTAAACTCGTTTGCCCTCTCTTCAACCCCCTCTACCAAAAGCCAGCTTCTTCTGGATAAGCAGGGATTTGATGTCTCTATTACTCCAGGGCTTGCTGTTTGGGAAGCAGCGGACTGTTTTGGTGGGGATAATGTTATCCGTGCAGAAGTTAATATAGTCCGTAACGCAGTCCGATAGGGCATTGATGTCCTCACCGTGTGCAGTGCATCCAGCAGAGTACATCCCAGTCTGCGAGGTCAAAGCAGTCCTGTAGGTTTACCATGGCTTCCTCTGAACATACTCTAACAGTCCTGGTAGTGACTGGCATACGTAGGACAACAAGCATGTAGGTAGCCACTAGGGGTACTAGGTTGTGATCCGATCTTCCTAGTGGGGGAAGGGCAGTCGAGGTGTATGCCTTACTGACATTTGCATACAGTAAGTCCAGTGTTTTATTATCCCTGGTTGTGCACTTTACGTACTGTGTGAAGTTGGTCAGTGTGGAGGAGAGGGGGGCATGGTGGATGAGATGATGATAAGCTAAGGGCATTCGGGTGCTATGCCTGAAGTGGAACGTAAACAGTTCTGCTAACAGTTCAGTATCAAGACTACGCACCTTAGATTTCACGATAACATGTCCGGAGTAACACCATCTCGAGTTGATAATAATGACAAGCCCTCCGTTACAGTGATGTCCAACTGAATTGGACATTTTGATGTATGTGAAATGGTTAAAATAAAGAGTGTCACATTTAATTTGAGAGTATTACGTTCTACTGGGTGACAAGAACCACAGCCTTTTCTCTAGAGTACATGGTCAGCACATTTCACAGTGACAGAAGTTAAATAAAGTAGTAATTTCTACTCAAATCTAAAGCAAATATGCAAGGACTTCTGGAAGTTGTACTTTCCAGCCTGTTGGCATCGGTGCAAGAATTCAATTATGTTCTGCTCTATATCACACTAGTGTAGTATGGATTACATGGTGGATAAAATAACATTAGTTATTATATTATATTATATATTATATTATATAACTAGCTTCGAATCATCATGGTACTGCTGCAGCTTTGGGGGAGACTCTAGCATCTGTTTTTCCCTACAAATTTCCCAATAGATTTCAATAGGATTAATAGAGAGAAACACATTAAAGTCTTCCAAGCCTGACTTGATTCTCCATAGCTGAGGCATGATGTTTTAAAGCTGGTTTGATAACTGGGATCCTAGTTAAGTCACAAGCATGTAGACAACCATGTGCTCCACAGTTGGATTGCCATAGTAGTACATTGAAATGTAGAGCTTTATAATAATAATTACTATTAATTATAATTACTATTATTATTATTACACATTAAATGTGTGCAATTTACAGGACACCCAATTGACAAAATATGAAAACGTATGTAATTATTAATTCTGTATAGGCCTAAATGCAAAACACATATGTTATACGTTTAATGAATGGGTTACAGGCTTTACAGCAGGAGAAGCATGTTCTTCAGAGGAAGTTGGATATGAATGAGCTGACTTTGGGGCAGAGAGAGGCAGAGCTAAATTCTGACTTAGCCACTCTCCGGACTGAACTGGAGCGACATCAAAAACTAGGACGGGACCGAAGAAAGGATGAGAGCGAACAGCTGACCCAGTTAGCCAATCACAACCATCGCTTGGTGGAGCAACTAGCAGAGGTTAGACACACATAATTGTCTGAAAATGTGTCTGTGTGCGTGCATGCGTGTGGTATCATGTCATAATACAGACATGAGCAATGCGGACTAGCAGGTTTAACTTCATTACCCATAAATCTGAGCACAATAGCTTTTCTCACTCCACCTCCAACCCTTTTCATCTCTTCACCCGTCTAGGCTGTGACACTGGAACACTCCTTGAGGACTGAGCTTCGTTCTCTCAGAGAAGAGATTGAAGAATCATCTTTTAGCCAAAATATCAGCTACACACAACAAAAGAACATCCAAGCAGAGGTATACATACTAGTAACTTTGTTTTATTACTTTAACTAAATCAGTGCTTAAGTAAATGGTACATTTATAGTTTTGTGTCTGCTATATGGATGAATTATGCTAGAGGCCCTAGGGGAAACCTGTTCTAGACTCCCATCCCAGATCCTATACATCATGCAGCCTCTTCAAGCACCTTCATCAGCCCATACAAGTGCCCTCTGCTTCATATAGACTGTGCAAACAACACTAGGTACCGAGTTAGCCAACATCTTATGCAGGGCTGAACGCAAGGTAACAACGGGGCACTAATGGCAATAAAATATTGAATCAACACAAAATGATACAGCAGAGAAGAGAGTATAAGTATAATCATAGCTCACAGCATCACAAACAGGTCATGGCCATATATTCCATATCAAACAAGACTAGGTCAAAACCTAGTATATGGCTGGACTGTGTATGGTCAATGTGCCAAATTGTGGTTAAAAGCCTTGTCGCTAGAGGGCTTTTAATTTGAAACAGATACATTGGCCAATGGGGAAACTCCAACACTCAGCTGACCAATGGTGTAACTTCATCACTCAGTCAGTGAGTCAGTGACTCAGTAAGGGACAGACATTCGCATTTATAGGGCTATTTATTAGGCAGTCCAGCCAAAAGTGTATCCACACAACAATATGGAAGATATTTGGGGCCTTTGTGGGTCCAGCATCCCAAATGCCCATTTTGTAATCCATGTATGGCTACACCTGTAGATGCCCCTCTCATTTTCCGTTCTCTACGTCCCAACATATACACACATCACTGTCTGTCAATTTACCTCTTCTTCCGCTGTCTTCTCTTGTTCAGAACAAAGTTTTGCAGGAGCGCCTGTCGCACATGGAGACGCAGCTGAGAACTTCTCAGGAAGACACCAACAGACTAAGAATGGAGAGAGAGGAGCTGAGAGAGAGACTAGTAGATCAACAGGCCAAACTGAAAGAGAAAGAATTAGAGGTACGGACCTGCGATTTAGATGTACTACTGTGATGAAGGATGAAATCTGAGCGAAGGATGAAATCTGAGCAAAGATGCTGGTGGCGGGAGAAAGAGTACAGAACCAGGAATTATGGAGACAGAATCATCATCAACTCATCACTAACACAAATCACTAACAAAAATCACTAATACACAAAGCATATTTTTGTTTATTTGCCAGACATGTAATTGTTGCTGTTTATGTGTTTATTTATCTGTGTGTGTGTGTATGTGTCTATATGTGTGTGTACATAGTTTGAGCAGGAGCAGGGAGTGGTGTTTGAGTTACGTACGTTGAATCGCTCTCTGCGGCAAAAAGCTCTCAACCTGGGAGAAGAAAGCATCTTGGAGAGTACACACACACAACCTCTTTCTCTGCTTAGTGAAATTCAGCAATCGCAGGTACATACAGAGAGACACACACTCTCTACACCGTGACCAACTGCGCTCACTGGTGCACAATAACACTTACACACTTACTCTAGTTAGTAAATACTAATTCTTAGAATGCACTGACGCCCTTCTCTTCATATTTTAAGATTTGTATTTAGCATGGAATACTAACTGGTTGCTTTGCCTCTTTGCATCTATATTTTCACTGCTGTCGAGGAGGTACAACAGGTGGCTTTGTTGATTGTGATTTCTGTGTGACATTGTAAACCCCCCCCCTTCCCTCCTAACCAGGCTAAAGAAGCTCTACTAGCTCATTCTACTGTTCTACAAGCAAGAGATGAAGAGATACAAACACTGAAAGAGGAGGTCTGTTACTTCCTATTTGCTCTGTTCACAAACACACATGCTCCAGATGGTTGACTCATGTTATGTGTATACAGTCTAGAAGATTCCTTCTTCCCTTTTCAGCCAAGACAAGAGATACATGGGAGTAGTAGTTATATGCACAAATGTATATGAATCGCACTAGAGAATAATGCTGAACTCGTCAGAAATACTCAAATAACCCCAAGTTATCCTAGCTAGCCTGCTACTACAAATTTTTAGAAGGGTTGACAAAATATATGTATTACTGCTGTATATTTCAGCTGGTGGCTTCACAAGTGATTGCATAAGATGTGTTTACTGATTTTCCTAGCCTATACAACAAAATAATTCCCAGTTTAGATGAAGAATGTAGGTCATTGGCCTGCTTTGTTTATTTAAATCAAATACAAAAGACAGGCTCAGCATTGCTAAGATACTGAAACAACACAGGTAGATAAATATAATGCAGTTACACAGAATAACAATGGTTCTGGTTCTCCTCTCATTATAATAGCATTCGGTTACTATTTATATTTATGATGAGAATGTTTTGTGGAAATGTGTTGGCGTATTTTAAATGAGTGGAATATTTTTCAAACACAAAGCAAGCATCGATGTCCTCTGTGCATTTTCAGTTGCAGTCTCAACACCAGGAGCTTGAGTCTTTGAGGGACGAAATTAAGCCATTTAGAAGCAGCCCTGGACAACCAAGCTACAGGTAATGATAAAGCACACACCCACATGCACACCTGTGTGCGCGCATGCACACACACACACACACACACACACACATACATACACACACACAAACAAACACACACAAGTGATTTAATTTGGTGATACCTGTGTATGAACGTCTAGTTCCCTGGAGACCGAGTTGGCCACGGTGCGCCAGGAGAAAGAATCACTAACCCAGCAGCTCCTCAACACTATCAAACACAAGGTGAAGCTGTCTGAGGAGCTGGAGGCCTGGCAGGTGAGTCTGTGTTTGTTATATAAAACTATAGACGTTATCTACTTTAGAAATAGATTTGAAATAAGTAATACTAATAATAATAATCAACATTATTTGTATAGCACTTTTCAAAATAGAGTTAAGATAATTAGATTAAAGCAACATCATACTCACAAAATACAGCAAACCAAGTAAAAAGAGGATGTCACAAGACAGAAAGACAAAAAGAGGATAGAATAATAATAATACAAATACAATAGGATAAAAGACACCACATGAAGTATACACGCATGTTGGTCATCTGTTTATTCCCCCATTTTGCAGGAGGACATGCGGCTGGTGCTTAATCAACAGGTTCAGCAACAAGAGGAAGAGAGACTGAAAGGAGAGCTGCAAGAGAAAGAGAAAGAGAAGAACAAGCCAGCAGCGCTCCAACGAAGCAAGTCTTTACGAATCAAGGGAGAGGGAGGGAAAGGTTTCTTTTCTTCTCTGTTTAGGGTAAATAGTCAGCAGTGAAAGGGTAATTCACAGCACAAAGAGAATGTAGTCCTCTACCTTTGCCACAGTGAGTTTACGCAGTCATGTAATGTACTCTGTAATGTGTTATTAGCACATAGAGGTGCAATGTTTACAGACCTCAAAAAGATATTTAAAATATTTTTGTATATATGTGTATCTATAATTTGACAGATTTGATGTTGTATTTTTAACTGTTGTAAACTGAAAACGAATTATTTTAGTATCCTCCATGTGTTTTATTTAATCTTTTATGCCATTTGGTTCTTGCATTTTACCAAAAAATACAGTAAGAACATACATTTTTGGTAAGAAATGGCCAAGGGGAATTTGAACCTTTTACAGGGATGAAGTATTTGCCCCATGCCTTGCACAGAGATACAGTACTATTACAGACTGAAAGCAATTGCCAATTAAATATTCTTCATTTATTGAGGGTTTTTCGATGTATTTACTCAGTGTGAATCAGCAGACTGATGTATAGAGGACACAAACAGTATTGAACTGTTTAAAGAAAATGTACTGTACAAAACCCAACATGAAACAAACTTCATACAATGTATTTAAGGTGTGTATGTGTGTACAAACCTTATACTCCGTTTATACATATAAACACAGTATATATGGAATGGCAACCAAATGCATTAGAGATTGAGCTGAATGCAGGTGCCTGCATATTTCTAGGTCATTATTTAGAAGTGTACTTTTGAGTAAGGGTTAAATCATTCTAAGCCCAGTGCTGAGTCATCAGTCTTGTGCCACTAGGTAGCATGAATGGTAGCTATTGTGAGCGTCCTGCCATTACATTTGGGTGTCCTTTCACTGGCATTCAACTAAATGTCAGTGTCTGTTGTCCTGGTACTAAATGCGGGTTTCATGGATAAGAAACGAATCAGCAATGCCACAAAATCAACATCTTAAGTCTCATTAAACTAGGCTGCATCATGTTTCTTCAACTTATGGCCCTATGTTCCAAAGAGTGTGAAGAAGATTGAGTATAAACAGTTTATATAAAAAGCTAATTCAAATAGATGTCATATAAAATGAACTTTTAGTTGACAAGTGGTAAAGAAATGTCAGCAACTTTCAAATAAGTTAATATTCATCTCACATCTGAGAGCATACCTATGGCTATGCTGGGTTCATTAAACAATCATGTTGTTTACCTGCTGGAAAGGATAGACTTGCGCATCCACCACCTGAGGAGACTTGGGGAGGTTTCTGAACCGGGTCCATCTCCTCCAACACTGGGACAGCAGCAAATATCGTAGTTCCAGCATCAACTAAAAGGTCAGGGAGGTAAGGAGGAGGCAGTAAAGGAAGTGACTAGTCATTTTTGTACTTTTGGGATATACCCCTGCTTTGATTCCTATAGCAACCTTAGAGAAACCTCAGAGAAACATATGCACACCCACACAGAGGAATAGGTGATTCCTTTGGTTTGAACTTTCAAAGCACATCTAGTGACATTATCTACCAAACTGTAACCTATTCTTACAAATACTGATACATTTGGTGAAAAAAAAAACAGTTTAACCATGGTAGAAATAAATTACATCTTTAATAAATTAAGACAAAAAAGACACCCCTTTCTCACATTAGTCCATAAATAATACACAAGTAAAGTTACATTTCATCTGTCAAACAGGACTGAAAATGCTCAGAGGCTGGGTGAGTAGTGCAGATTGTATACATCTATATACATACAGTACCTTACAGTTCCCGACCAAATACAATGCATAGCCATTCACACATCCCTTAGTTGTGGGATAAGAGGGAAGGGGTTAGTGTTGATGGAGCAGCACCAATCTTCTTCCAGTTGTCGGGCTATTTGTTGGTGTGTGGTGCTCACACACTTATAAACAGCACGTGCGTTCACACAGAGGCACAAACGCACTGACACACATTCAAACGCAGATACTCATCACACACGCACATTTTCCCATATCAATAGCTTCATACCAATTGTATACACCAATATTTCGTACAACTGCCTACTACATTATAAAACTATTACTTTTACTTATTCAGTATGCCTCTCATCCTTTACATTTCTATAAATTACCAGGCTGTACGAGACAGAGAGTAGAGGCATTGTCTCAGGTCAGGTTTTCAGTCATTACTTGCGCCCATCTCCACTGTGTAGCGAGTCTTGGTTTAGGTCAACATGGGGACAGCAAGAGATCGGGAGTCACATTTGAGTCCTCAAGTTGTTCCTGAATTCTTCTTCGGTCTTCCTCTCAGAAAAACATTTCAAGAGGTGGGTTGGAAGATATGATGCAAGGAAACATCTTGGGATTCAACACTCGTACAATCCACGATGTTTAGACGGTCAGTAGGTAATGTATCAATAACCAAAAGGTCTCTACAAGACAGGCTCAGATAAACCCTGGGAAATCAGTTAATCCTGGGGCCTAAAAAAAAGAGCCTCCGGGGGGATATTCCTGCAGTGACTTCCAGGAGTTCAAATTCCAGTAGGGGGGGTTTGTAAAAGACTATCCCACGTTGACGCCTAACCCCACCTGCAACTTGTCGCCTCTGTGATTAACAAAGGCACCCATAATGAGGGTGGCAGGGAGTGGAGATAGACGCTTCTCCAATACTCCTCCAATTATACACCTACTGTTCACCATACCTGGATATACAAACACAAACACAAACACACATAAACAATGGTCTTATAAACTAATTAAGTTTTCATCACACATACTGACTAGAAAAAAACCTTTTGGCTGAGAGTTACAGACAGGAATAGGTGTTTACCTCGAAAGACCATGTTAGCCTCTGGGAGTTCCATCTGGTACCCAAAGGAGGCTGTGGTCTCCTGGGTCCTTGTACTGGCTTCAAACTCCACCCCAACTTGGATCTGGCAAACACACACGCACACACATACATACATATGTGCCATTACATACCCAAATAAAATAGTCTGTGGTTATATGTTTTTATTTACAGTACAATACCTGTTTGTTGGCTCGGTGGTAGTAGCTAGCATGGGCACCTCCTTTCCCAGCATTAAGTGTTGCCACCCAGTTTGGTCCTGTATCGAGACACAGAATGAAAGGAAACTAGTGTCACTACATCGGCACAGAAACGGATACCAGGAAAAACGATACCAGACACAGACACAAAAACAAAACCCCACTTGAGTACTGTCCAGCCAAAGTGAGAATGCCTCCTTCCTCTGCTCTTCCACGATGGTAAACCAGCTCCCCTCCTAACACCAGCCCAGAGGACACACTCTGCAGGAAGTGCGCAACAAGGATCACTGTCTCAAGGGAATCAAAACACACACACACACATAGATAGAAGACTAGATCAGACAAGGAGGTTCTAGAATATACTGCAGTCCTCTCACATATAACAGATGAATACAATAATTCCAGCACTTAAGCTGGCTCTTGTCATTACACCTGTCATTTCTCACCTGACTCTCTGAGGACATCTGGATTGGCCACTGTCACAGCAGCTGTGAAGTCATTTCCTCTGTACTCTGTTTCAAACTGCCAAGTTACAAACTGGGACTGCTGGGTCTGGAAGATCAATCAATACATACATATCGGTAGTGAAATAGAAATATCTTGCAATAATGTGTAGGATTCTTATTGTAGTAACGCTTTCCCGTGCTACAGAGGTTGGGCAGAGAACAGAGTTGCAGTGTGAACACTGAATACATAGATGGAATGAAACAGGAAGGACATAATATCTCACCTGGAAAACAGCCCTGGCTCTTACACGCTCAGTAAGATGGAGCAGAGAGTGAGCATTTAGACTACCTGAAGAATCCATCTCACCAATCAGCGCTGGGGCATCCTATTTTGTGTCAAAGCATAGAAATACACCCTATTGATGTAATTAACCTGCACTTCCATTGTTTTTTTTCCATTGTTAGCTAATATCTGTTGTCTAATGTCTAACACCCATATCCATTCATGATAACACAGAAATAGCATCATTTGTATCTTATGTGTAATTCACCTTGTCCTTGCTATAATCATCAGACTGCAGGTGTTCCACATGGAATCGATAATAAGATGGACTAACAGCACTGAGGTGGAGAGTGTGACTGACCTGGAAACATACACAAACAATATGTTAAAGATCACACATACTCAGTGTTATAAGATACGAAGGATTTACTGCTGGGCTCTCAGCAGAGACTAAAGAAGTACTGTTCGTGTAGAAGTTCATTTGGGTGCGATGATGATGGTCACCTTGAAGAAGCTGCTCAGAGTTTTATTGATTATCATCTTGACTCCCTCGATCTGCTGAGGAAATACATCTGCGAATGTGAGGAAACAAAAAATAAGAGTGGGAGAAAATGAAGAAGCAAATGAGCCTTGTGAGATCATTAATTCATAACATACAGTTCGACATCGCAAGACATCAGCGTTGCATTAGTGGCAGTTAGCAGTTGTACCCTTGCAGCTCCTGTGCAGCGAGTGGAAGCTGCCTGGGTTGGGTAGGCGGCCATCTCTTCTCTCCCAGCGTGGAGGGTTGTCCCAGTGAGCAGGGTGCGTGTTCCAGCGAGAAGGAGGAGGGTCCGTGGAAAAAGGCCAGTTCTGATGGCCCGGACCAGAAGACAAGGCCAGAACACTGCCCATGTGGGTGCAACACTACCTAGGACACACAGGAATGGAGGAGATATGATCATGCCATGACCAACGTAACTGACTAAATCATTCGTCTTCCCCATCCCTTGGGCATACTAATTCAGTCTACAGGGTTATCAGTCTATTTTTGGATCTTGCCCAATTGTCTGATGCCTGACATGGGCTCAATAGGAGCTGACAAGATGATGCCTATCAATATATAATTTCAAATCATGGACGTAAACACTTAAGATTTTCCCCATCTTTATTCCCATTTGATAAAGGTGTCAACTAGACATGTATTGCACTGGCACAGCACTCACACAAATGTACAGAAGGTTCTGTCTATGACATGAAGGATACTGAAATTACCCTATTTTGGAAAGTGCACAAAAAGTGAGGTTGAGGTAAACGAACCAAAGGATGCACACAAGGGCAAGAATAAAAATTGTTGCTATTTTGTACAACTCCACACACACTGGTTTCCATTGCAGTTAAAAGTGGATTACACGGGGGGTTGCAACTACATGCATTCTGCAAGGTTGTTTGATGGTGAAATATGCAACTGCAGCAGATCCGTTAGCTAGCATGACCTTAGCATGCATTGAGGAAAATTAGACATTTAAGTGCATGAATTGTTTCTCTACTTACTTCCGGTGTGATCAAGAGGCGTTAAAATTCCAAGCAAAAAGAGAATCGTACATCAGAAAAGTATAGATATTTAGATGATAAACCAGTAATAAGTCAAGGCTACTGATGCTCAAATCAACTGATCCTGCAGAAAGCTTTCCTCCAGATGTGATGTGCCACTGTGCAAATGTGTCCTTCTAGAAACATGGAATTCCTGTTGGTTCCTGTTTTCTCTCTAATTATCCCTCTGTGTATCCGCTATTCTAAAATGTTTAGATTTATGAAATTACTATTGTATATTCAAAACGAATGAGCATTCACAGAAATGGCTTCATGAATTTGGTTGTGGGGACTCAGGTCAGTGATCAGATTCTTGTTTTTTTATTTACATTTATACATTTGAATAATGTAACTCTTGGTTGACACTATATAAAAAACTCACAATTGTATATTTATTTTGACTTAAAATATTAATAAATGAGTTTGCTGTTAACCACACACTTGGCACCCTTTGTTTCTCAACGGACTACTATAACTGCGACACAACTCCAATGAAACGACCACAAGTGTCATGTGTAGCTAACATTAGATCAACAATTGATTGAGATACTTTATTATCTTGTGATTAACAAAATCACACATTCTACAAAGGATGGCAGCGCTTGTGCGATAAAAAGATTAAACAGATCATGATTTATGGTAACGTTATACTATCTTTTTTGTTAGACAGATTACAAAAGCTACAAGGTCTGAATTTGACAGCTGTACGTTACTATACCAGTGTATACATGGAGGACAGTGGAGTCAGATGGACAATCACAACTACACGCATTCTCTCTTTTCGCAATCTTAATTCAGAGCAGATTTGGTGTACCGTTACAGTTTAGTTTTTTGAGTATTTCCCCTGCGATTAGACATGACTACTCCTCGGACCATACTCTTGGTGGGAGAAGGGAACTTCTCGTTTTCTGCGGGTCTGAGCCAGCTATTTTCGGAGACCAGCATCACAGCCACTTGCCTTCAGCATCAGGAGGAGGTATTGCAGCATGAAGGCGCAGCAACTAACATTCAGACCATCAGAGACTCAGGTGTGACACATAGTGCGTGTGTGTGTGTGTGTGTGTGTGTGTGTGTGTAACATATAGGTTGTATTTATGATCTTTACACTTTGTGTTTGCTATATATACCAGGTGGTGTGGTACTGTTTGAGGTGGACTCTACAAAGCTTGGAGAATCTGTATCTTTGAAAGGACTTGTTTTTGACCGTGTGGTCTTTAACTTTCCTCATTGTGGACGAAAGAGTGGCGTTAAAAAGAACCGAGAACTACTCAAAAACTTCTTCCTCAGGTAGGAAAGGAGCTGATGTTCAGAGTGTCTGACTATTTTGACTTGATTTATTTCACAGAAAAACAAAACACAGAATGCAGTGAAAACATCAGGCAAATAACATTTTTGTTATTTTTGTTATTTGCCTTGAATCCAATCACACTTGTCATCACGCTGACAATAGTGACATGTTTATGAACCAAGTGACAGTTAAAATAATACTTGTCGTTGTTTATGCTTTGTATCCAGTTGTGTTCAGGTGCTGGCTGAAGATGGGGAGATCCATGTTGCCCTGTGTAATGGGCAGGGTGGGACACCGGCTGACCAGCCAAAGAGAGAGTGGCACGACAGCTGGCAGGTTGTTGCTATGGCAGCAGAGGCACAACTAATCTTAAGCAGTGTCCAACCTTTTGAGAGTGAGAAGTACAAGAGCTACAGGTGTACTGGATACAGGTAAGGAGTACAGGTGAGTGTTATAACACAAAAGCTCATAGACAACTGTTTTTGTGTGTGTGTGTGTGTGTGTGTGTGTGTGTGCGTGCGTGCGTGAGTGTTCTTGATATATGTTTTTGTATTAGGAGATTGACTAATGATGGCTTCCTTGTTGTACAGGAGCCAGGATAAGGGCTTTCATGTGGAGAAAGCTCTGCTCCATGTGTTTACGCGCAGTCTCCCCTACAGCACTGCTCACAGGCTCAAGGTGGAGGAGGCTGTTGATGGGGAGAGAGTCCAATACTATATACCTGCTGAGCTCAGTGATTACATATTCAGGTACACACTAAGTTGTACAGTGAAATAATGCGTAATCAATAATAATCTGTAAAAAGCAAGTTATCATAGCAAACCGGCTATTGGTATGTACTTACTGTTTGTTCTCTCTTTAGGGAATTTCTCTCTACAAGCTCCATCCACCCTGTCAAGTTGGTTCAGGACTTTCTGCTGAAAGGATTGGCAGAGAAATGGTCTGTTTCCATGAAGACAGAGAAACTCCCCTTCCTCCTCACCTCCAAACAACTGCAGAAGTGCTGCCATGAGATAGATGATACATTCCATTACTGGATACACCTGCTTCACGAAGACCTCACCTCCTCCATGAATGCCTCTACAGAACTACACACAGATAAGGATAAAACCATAGGTCAGTCCATGTTTCTGGACAGTGGAAAACATACAGACACACCACACACTGTTTTGGGATGCAGGAGCCAAGGAGATGAGTGCTTGAGGTCTACCTGCTGTCTTGATGTCGATACTGAAGAGGACAAGAGTCTTTTTGTGCTGCGTCCATCACTACTTCCTCAGATGGAACAGCTGATAACGTATAGATCAGAAGACGAACGTAGAAAAGAGTTGACTGGTGTTAATGGGAATTGTAGGGAGAAAGAGAGGAATAGTGATAGTGTTGAAGTTGAAGGAAATGAGAATGGGGATTCCTCCGGAGGCTGTACTGGTTTTACTGGGCTGCTGTTTGGCATCAGTGGTCTGGTCTTTAGGAGTGTTCCCATCGACCTTTGGACCTTGCCTGCCTTTCACGAACTCTTCCTCAAGGGTGTGTTCCATGCAGCATGTGATCCAATCAAATTGCTTGGACAAAGCCTGGACACTCTGCTTGCTCCTTATGGGGTCTCCCTGGTTATGGAGCAGGGGTGTCTGTGTCTGATGGCACAACCAATGGGATTGGTTGGTAAAGTGTTTGTGAGCAGTGCGGGTGACAATGTCAGGGTTAGTGTCAATGTGTCTCTAAATTTGGACCTTCTTGCTGTACTCCTGTTTTCACTGCCTGACTGGCGGCTGCTCTGGTCACATGACCCACGCTTTTTAAAACAATTTCTGCTCTGCCAGTCTCCGGGGCAGACATTCTCCCCTTTTTCCCTGTTCCCTCAGCTCTTAAGCTTTGACATCAGCTTCTGGGCAGGGCCAGCCTGGGAAGAGAGGAAGTTCCATGCTGTGGTCAGAGAGGCTAGTCTTGGCACAGTGGAGCAGGTCAAACTCATTGACACATTTTCACATCCAAATCAGAGTCAAATTAGTTACTGCTACAGACTGAGTTACCATTCACACACGCATGCACTGTCACACACACAAGCACTCCAATTGCACAGACGTGTGGAATTTTTGCTATCTTCTCGTTTGCAAGTCACAATCAGGTAGCTTTTACTTGCATGTTTATGACTGGCAAGAAAAGGAAGTCAACCTTTTGTTTCTTCAGAGACACAAGGACACAATGTGTTTGTAAGTGATTGTAAAACTACAGTAAAGTATAGTAAACAATCGTACTTGAACAATATTTGGTTTGGATAAATAAGTTGTTGATATGTTTGGGATTCTGTGAATGCTGATGTGCAGTACTATGAATTTTACATTTATCATGATTTAATACATTTGTTTTATAATAGTAAAATTGGAACCTATTGAAAAATTGTAGTACAACCAGGGTACATTGTAATAGCACCATGAAAGGTACCTTAAACCCTGTTTAATATACCATGGCACATTTTGATGATACAATGATGGGTATAATATAGTTATACACCCTTTTCACACTGAAGCATAGAGCTGCACAACAGTTTTTGCCATTAAATCAATAGACTCCAAATAGCTGACAAATCTCTGAAAATAAACCAATTTTATTCATGTAAATAACCAGTTTTGTTAATACATATTCACGTGTTGAAAGTAATACAGAGACAAAACATTGGATTTTCAAGTGTTTAAGTTTTCAAGTGAATTGCTGTTTCCTCTAAGCAGTTTTAAATCGATATCATGAGAGTAACTATTTACGGTGCCCTAGTTAATCTTTCCCTTTTCCTCTTGTATTTTTCACTGATTGAAAATAAAAAAGGATAATATCCGTGACCATCTACATATGTGCGTGTTTGTGTGTAAGAGAGAGGGGGGGGAGAACACAGGACAGGCTTCTGTAGCCTACAAAAACAATACAGAAAGTACAGTACAGCTGAATCATCTGTGCTCCACTGCCACCTAGTGGCAGACTGCTTGACGACACGCTAGAGGCCCCAAGCTTACACTGATGTAGGCCAGATCTTAACACCGCGGACAGAGCAGCTAATAGTAAACATGGCGTCGAAGGTGCTTCGGCAGCGAACCAGGCGAGGTAGCAAGCAAGACGCAAACAACGTGAACGTCCCCACCGAAGCTCGGACAGTAAAAGAGGAAAAGGGCAGCGACGACACCAAAAGTGCAGAGATCCGACAAGAGTACGTATCTGCTAAGGAGCACATTCACCTGTGGTGCAATCTTCATCTTCATCTTCGTTGTATGTTGTAGCTAGCTACCGGCCAGGAAGCAAGTACCGTTCACGACACAGTCACATCGATTGATAGTTTAGATAATAATTTAAATGCCCGTACATGAATAGTTGTTTATAATATCCGGCTTTTCGTTGTGTTTCCAGCTTCCTCAAATGACCGCTGCATGGTCTGTCGTGGTTTATGATCAGATACCTGGTTTGATTCATTCATTCCTTGCTGACTGGGAAGATATTCTTGAAGTTACGTTACTTAACGTTCATCTAACTGTTTTGTTTCACGACCTGACCAGATGGGCCAGACGTAATAAAACTGTCTTAACGCTACATACTGGTAGCTGGCATTTAATGTAAAATGTGTTGGTGACGTGTCATAACAGAACGCCAGAAACAGATGAGCCCCAGTTGAGGTAATCCTACCTGTTTACTACATGGATCTTGTTCATTGTACTCGGTTGCCGTAATTTCATTGGGGACTAATTGAGAACGTACAGAAATAGTAGCGATTCCAACGATCCCAGCCACTAACAATGACACGACACAGGGTTTGCTGGCAATAAGATGTTCCTATGTGACTAAAGCAACATCTTAGTTACTGTTGTTCATCATCATCATCATCAAATATTCCTGTGCACGACAGCATGCAATCAGCATCCAGCCAGGAAAGAGTACTGTGCAAAGTGGACTTAGGCTATGCTCCACTACCAAGAGGTCATTCCCTAAGCCCTACTTCCTGCTCAGGCACCTATTTGTATACCTGGATGTATACTGGGCACTCCACTGTGCACTAAGAGTAAATTTGGAATGCCCTGCAAAGTGATCATGTTCTTCCTCTCTTGGAAAACTTCAGGTACAATACAAGTTGCAGTGGCATTTTGCAGACCTGATTATGTTAGGGAATGGTGTTTATAGGGTTTGTAGTTTGCATGAGCTTTCCTTGACAGGTGCAAAGAATTTGGGGTTATTTTTTGCCATCACTTCCTCTTTGAAGTTATCACGCCATGAACACTGATCGCAATAAGCCCCTACCGATTGGCTTTTGATTGAATATGGCATATACTTTTTTCATGCTATGGCCCCTGTGTAAGTTCCTAGTGGATGCAGGGTTACAGTCTCAAAGCAGGTGAATATTTCAAAATAAAGTCTTAATAAATAAAATAAAATAAATAAATAACTGGCCCATATGGCAAGTTAATAGAGATATCATTATAGTGATATCATTATAGTGTGTCAAATTGTAATTATGTCATTTCTAAAAATGAACTTTTTAAAACTATTCTATCTCGCATTATAATTATTGTCTTTTCCTAATATGGTATATACATTGAACTGCATAATATAGCTGTATTTTGGATTACTGAAACACAAAAATAAACAACTTGAATTGCATTCATTAACTGTCAGTCTGAGCATCAAAGCCAACCCTGGCACCAAACTGGACTGTTCATAAATAAAGTTATGCTCAAAAGGTTGTGCTCTTTGACCTTTTTTTGATATTTTGTTGCAATACAAAATCACATTGAAATGCAACTGTTGGGGATTTCTGATTTGATACACAAAGTGCTGCATTCTCTCAATGTAAGTTTCTTTCTAGAAATATCTATAAAGGTATTACATTTAAATGCAAGAAAACTATACACTCCCTTTTGATTCAGTTGAGCAAAATTGTTTTGTATTGTATTAACATTTCAAATAATTTCTTACACTGATTCCAATTTTGGGTTAGTTATGATTTTTAAAAAGTATACTCAATGTTTTCCTGCCTTTTTACTAACAAATATTCCATCCATCCATCCATCTAAGAGTCCATCCATCCAGCTTTCTGAAGCATTTGTAAACCTTTTGGTGCTTTGAGCCAGGTGCTGTATTGATTTAAAATGTTAGTGGTGGGTATTATTGTTTAGTACCCTCCACACACAGGCGACCATGCTGTTCCAGACTCTGATACCTTTTTGTTTCCTTTTTGTAAGGATGTTCTGTTTGTATTTTTTACTTTTTGTAGGTCAGTAAGTCGAGGAGGGCAGGTATGGGCCCCAGAAGGTTCAACTGCATTTAAATGTCTGCTCTCGGCACGCTTCTGTGCAGCATTGCTAAGCAACATCTCAGACTGTGATGAGACCTTTAACTACTGGGAACCTGTAAGTAATTACTAAAGCATTGAACCCTAAAATAATATAGCCTCCATTCTGTAGGTTTGAAAAAATGTCTCAACCTCTCTGTGATTCAATAATCTATTTTTTGTTTTTATGGAATGTTTGTTTGACAGATGCACTACCTGCTATATGGAACAGGGATGCAAACATGGGAATATTCTCCATTATACGCCATCAGATCCTATGCTTATCTGTGGTTACATGCTCTGCCAGCATGTTTACATGCCCATGTACTTCAGACCAACAAGGTAACAATGTTCTGAAAGAGGGCCTATCAACAATGACTCTCTCTCTCTCTCTCTCTCTCTCTCTCTCTCTCTCTCTCTCTCACACACACACACACACACTTGAATGGTACTGAATTTACAGTCATTTTAGTTCCACTAAGGACTGTGTTATGATTGTATTGCAGGTGTTGGTGTTCTACTTCGTACGGTGTGTCCTTGCGTTCTTCTGCTGTGTATGTGAACTCTATTTCTACAAGTGAGTTTTCCTCTCTTGAACGTGTGTGTCTACAGAACAATGTGTCCGGTTATTTCATTGGTGTGATGATTGCTATGTTGTGCGAGTTAACTAACTGTGTTTGTGTGTGACACAGGGCAGTGTGTAAGAAGTTTGGTCTGCATGTGGGCCGTCTGATGTTGGCATTCCTTGTCTTGAGTACTGGGATGTTTTGCTCCTCTGCAGGTTAGTTGGGTTTAATGAGTCTTGTATCTTTTCCAAACCTGAGTGGAAAGCTTTTAAAAACTCACATTTATTGCAAGAACTTTAAGTTGTAATTCATCCTAACTACCGCTATTTCTGGGATGTTGAGATAAACAAGGTATCACTGTATGAAGGCATGCCATACTGAAATCGGGGCATAATTCTGTCAGAGATTCCTATTTACTTTTCACTTTCTGTGACCCATCCTCCTGCCTTCCTCCTTCTCTCCAGCATTCCTGCCTTCCTCCTTTTGTATGTATACCACGTTGGTTGCCATGACAGGCTGGTTCCAGGACTCTCCTCCATTGGCCATCATGGGAGTGGCTGCAGGCGCCATTGCTGGATGGCCATTCTCTGCTCTGATTGGGTAGGATGCACACTTCGAAGTCTTCTTGGCGGCAATGAAGTTGCTGTAAAATTTTTCAGACAACGCATTTTAGTTCATATTCTTTCATGCTGATGTTACCATTGCTTTGTCCGGTGGTAGTATCCCGATCGCCTTTGACCTGCTAGTGTTGAAGAGACAGTGGAAAAGCTTCATCACCTGGTCAGCTGTCGCTCTGCTTCTTCTACTGGTGAGAATACCCACATGCATATAGACGCAGTTAACAGTTGGTATTTATTGCTGCACATGCCCACGCCCCTTTCTTTATCCTATGTGTTTTGTCAGGCACCCTTGGTGGTGGTGGACTCTTTCTTTTATGGGAAACTGGTCATTGCTCCACTCAATATCCTACTCTACAATGTCTTCACACCGCATGGCCCCGATCTCTATGGTAACCCACAAAAGCACAGCAGACATTGAAGCCATTGCTTATTCTACATAGGCTATAGAATTTCTCTGTTGTTTCTCATCAGAATATCAGCCCCTGCCATTGAGGAGGTGATGGGCAGAGTGATAACGTCAGTCAGGAATAAGACTAGTCAGACATGGTGACATACGCCGCGATACCCACAAATTTCTAACCGGCTGAGAGAGTGATGTTTAAAAAAAAATATTGGGCATCACTCGATCATTTAAGTAGTAGTGCTTTTGACGACCACAACCAGTGGGCGTTATATGCACAGCGGTCCGTACCTCCCTCGCCGCTGGCAGAAAAGGGAGATATTGAGTATTCAGCACGAGACTACGCCACACACAGTCGCTGTTTTGTTTCACTTGTAAATATAATAAGTCAAGCAACTGAGAACGTCATCCTCCTGGCGTGCGGTGGTTTTCTCATGCTAAATGCTTCTGACAGCCAGTAAATGATTTCACTAGCTGTACCGTTACTGTACCGTTGCTGTACTATACTGTTCTCCATGTTTTGTTTTTCTTTTCACGTGCCTACGTGAGCTGTCGTCATGTTTGTGTCTTGTTTTTTTTTTGTTTTTGCAGGCACAGAGCCTTGGCCTTTTTACTTTATCAACGGGTTCCTGAACTTTAACGTGGTGTTTGCCTTGGCTCTCTTCTCTCTGCCACTCACCGCTCTCATGGAGACGCTGCTACACAGATTCAATGGTGAGGACGAGCGGCTACACCTTGTCACTGCTTTGCACCTAGTTGGAGGTTGTAGTTTTTGACACACGGCCATTCAGCTCAGGTTGAAGGAACGTGATGCCAGGCTATTCCCGGAGGGAAGAGTTATAATGGAATGAAACCGAGTCTTCCGTAAAAGTATAAATTTGGGGTTGGTCGGTGCAAGAGCCCCAAGATATTACATTGGTTGATGACCGGGCCCATTTTAGTTGGTCTACAGTAGAGTGAAAACGATTGGTCACGTAATTACATTTTTACAATTACATGGTTTTCATCAGCAAAGCGTTACCATTATATATCCTTTCCCCAAATCTCCTTCGAAATAGGAATGTATATAGTATTGTACGTTTTCAACAAAATAGATCACAGTTGAATCTGTTGTCTAATTTGTGTTCATTTTTTGTAGCACTTCCTGTGATTTCATGCGTTTGTGTATGAGTATGTGTCTCTCTCTCTCTCTCTCTCTCCAGTGCAGAACCTGGGCCGTCCATATTGGTTGACTCTGTCTCCCATGTACTTGTGGATGTTGGTTTTCTTCACCAGACCTCATAAAGAAGAACGATTTCTGTTTCCCATCTATCCTCTCATCTGCCTCAGTGGGGCAGTAGCGCTCTCCTCCCTACAGGTTAGCTTTGTTATATACCACCACTGGCCTTGGTGGAAACCAAAAGCAATCATCTACGTTGGTTAGTTTGATTTGTTTTTTGATTAATTTCCTTCGTGCCTGTAGAAGTGCTACCACTTCCTGTTCCAGCGGTACCGCTTGGAGCACTACACCGTCTCCTCCAACTGGCTGGCCCTGAGTTCCCTGCTGGTCTTCACACTGCTGTCACTATCTCGCTCTGTTGCCCTGTTCAGAGGTGCGTACTCACACAGACACTTTTCCATTTGCAAGTAGGAGAAAGCACAATGGCTGTAGTGACGGCTCTAGACGCAACGGAGCGATCAAATGATCTTTTGTCTCTGTCCGAAGGATACCACGCCCCTCTGGACCTGTACCCAGAGTTCCACCGCATCGCCAAGGACCCCACTCTCCACTCAGTCCCTGAAGGCAGAACCGTCACTGTGTGTGTGGGCAAAGAGTGGTACCGCTTCCCAAGCAGCTTCCTCCTACCAAACAAGTTAGTATCAGTACATCCCTATTCTTGTGGGTAATTCAGAGAATACATTCAATGGGCGAACGGCTAAAAACAGCTCCACCATACACTAGGATGCTCTTTAATTATTGTGACTCTATTATCTGAAGGCATACCCCCCACTCATCTGTGGGATGTGTGTTCTGTCTTTCTCTTGGGTTATGCACTGTTATTTACTGATAGAAACTCTTCCCCAATCTTCAGCTGGCAACTTCAGTTCATCCAATCAGAGTTCAAAGGACAGCTGCCTCAGCCATATGCCTCCGGCCCATTGGCTACTCAAATCATTCCGGCTAATATGAATGACCAGAATTTGGAAGAGCCAACCAGATACGTGAGTCAGTCACGCATCGTCGATCATATTTATTGTGGGAGAACGGGTATGATGGTATATAGTGGTTGCGCTGCAATTGCCGAATACCTGTTTTGCGGCTGTGTTGCAGGTGGACTTACGACAGTGCCACTACCTGGTAGACCTGGATACAGATAATGAGACACCACTTGAACCGCGATATTCAGCCAACAAAGAAGAGTGGCATATCATTGCCTTCAAACCTTTCCTTCAAGCATCCAGGTATTGTTTTTCATACCTTGCACATAAATTAAAATACTGGGCTCCAGTTAATCTTGAAGATCTTTGAAAACAAAACAAAAAAGACTTTTTCTGATATCCGATCGTGTTTTAGGCCGACTATGGGATTGTTGCATCCCTAATATTCTTATCATCTAGTGTAATCTACTCAGTATTTGGCTTATGAGCAACATAAAGTCGTAAAACAAGACTAAGAATTGATGACGGCACAGGTTCAAGATTTAAAATGTGGAACTGCTGCATAGAGAATAAACTGTCCTAGGCCATAGAACAATTTACTGTTATTACCATATAAAAGCTGCTGCAAGTATTCAGGAAAACGTATGTGTGTCCATCTGTCTGTACTGAATTTTAGCAGCAACTAGTAAATGCCGAATCATAAAATAGGTCATTTCTTCATGGAGTTCTTTCTCTCTCTCAGGTCATCTCCTCTCTTGCGAGCATTCTTCATTCCGTTCCTGTCAGACCAGCATACCAGCTACAGCCGCTATGTCATCCTGAAACCGCGGCGACAAAAACAGCCTCGCAAGCGTACTCATGCCTGACCTTGAAGCCTCAACCTGACCTCAGGTTGTGAATTCTACGAAAAGAAAATCCATTACTTCCCTTCCAAACATCTACATGTATTCCCCTGTCAATCATCTGTGTGTGTGTGTGTGTGTGTGTGTGTGTGTGTGTCTGTCATGAAGCAGCTCAGTATCCAACCCTTTAAGGACATCAGTGTCTACCTTCTTTAGGCTTCTGTGTGTGTGTGTGTGTGTGTGTGTGTGTGTTTGTGTGAAGAGACCGTGTGTATGCAGGTGTGCTTGGTAGGCATTTTATCTTAATTATTTTGAAGTGTGTGTATGTATAGAGTGAATGTACTAAGGTGAATTCACGCTCAAGGATTTGGACCTGGATGGAAATGTTCATGTTCAATTAGTACAAATCTTGTAGCGTGCATTCATCTCAACGTGAATGGTATCTAATGGTGTGCTCTATTGTGGATGAGTAGTGAGGATGAATGTGTATGAAAGAGAGGGCACATGACTAATTTAACTTGAAATGTTAATAAAACATGATGGACTGTGAATCAAAGTCTGTCTTTTTCATTGAAACTGGCCCCATCTCTGACAGGTTTCTCTATCACACACTGACAGATTAGAGTTTTCATTTCCATTTGTTTTTATTGGAGATTTCGTATAACAAACATACAAATCACTCTCACTTATAGGAGAGATGCCAGTGGAACAAGGCATACATTTTGAGTAAACAATAGCAACAGTAATATAATCTCATTCTCATTAGATATCATGCCATTGCTGTGGTCAGGATGCAGGCACTCGAGCTGAATTCATTCTGAGTCTCTCCGCTTCCACTAACCCTTTGTTGGATGGTCTTTGATGTGCTCAATTGACTCCAGACTGAAGGCCACTGGTAAATGAAGGAAAATGGGGATCGATGAAATCCTTTTTTTTTTTTTTTTTTACTTCTTAGGCCATGTCAATACACTGCAATACACAAAACGAACAGTGTTTGTTAATCTGCTCTCTTTTCAAGTGGTATTAAATAAGTTGTGTTATGATCTATTCGAGGTAGGCTTCATTTCAGTTGGACATGAGGTCACATAGAAAAGCAGCATCTTAACATCAGGCACAGCAACGTGAAGGTCGAAGACCTCCCAGTGATCTCTCCAAGCAAGGGCAGCATAACAAGGCCATGCAAACAGGCTGCCGTACACACACACACACACACTCGTGGTCAATCTAAGACACTCCGTGCATATCTTCGATTTTGTTTCAGAAATTATTATTTTACTTAATCTCATCTCAAAATTTCGGTGACATGCGACAAAAGTCTCCGCTGAATTCAAAATCACATCGTTGCGAGTTCATTTTATGCACCTTAGCCCACTGAGCAGGCAGGGCAGCTGTTCCCCGAGGGACTCGTTTAAAAAATTGTAGCTCTAGCTGCATTGTCCCATAGGGAACGTTTGGTTTTATCATCGATTTTACTGGTCTCACAAGATGCCTCCTCTCCCTGCTGGACAACGTTTAGCAAACAGCTTCACCAGCTTTTCATCTTCATCTGCTTTTACGGAGCTCTCCTTTTCTAAACGTATTTTCTTCTTTACTATCCTCTCCTGTCCCCACGCACAGTCAAACGCACAACAACGCCGTTGAACACCAAATATAGGGGCAGTGTGGTGGATCAGTAGCCTTGACCGTGGACCCAGTCTGCTTCACTATAGTATCTTCTGCCAGCGGTGAGACTCAGGTCATTTCTATAGCAATCCATATTTGTTTGGTAAGAATTGCGGCTTGTGTAACATCCCAGTCTGGTTTGGTAGGCGTCTTCCTTGCCATTGGTCATGTATGTCTGATAGAGGTCAGCCTTCACCGTATACCCCCCTGGCCCCAGACTAGGATCATAGATGTCACTCTTCCCTCTTAAACTACCCTCATGCATCTCCTGCTCCACGTAGCCGCTGCTGCTGTAACGCTCACTCTTAGTTGTGCGACGACCGAGACTCCTGTCGTATAACTCTCGGTTTGCAGAACGACCCAGACTCGCGTCGTACGAGTCCCTCTTCGCCGATCGACCGAGGCTGGTGTCGTAGAAGTCGCGGGTACCACGACGGCCGAGGCTTAAGTCGTTGAGCTCAAAGTTAAGGAAGCCGCTCTCCGTGCTCGCCAGCGTCACAAAGCCGCTCTCGGTGTCCCGACCGCCCAGGTTGTCGTAGTCACCTGTCGGCGTGTCGGGGGAGGAGCATAAGAAGGAAGTGTTTTTGGTGTTGGGCCGCGCTGCAGCCAGGTCGTCGTCCTTCTGGGAGCGAATCACGTTGTAGACGTCGGTTGGAGTGGGGCTGGGGCAGAGGCCCGGGTCAGTCTGGCACACTTCAGATTTCTGCTGTTTTCTCCTTCTTACATGCACACACAGATTAAAAATTAAAACCTTAAACAACGAATAACAAGAATATAGAATATATTGTATTTGGCTCCATTAGCAAACGTTACATTTTGATACCATCTTAATTGTTTGGCTATGATATTAGTATTCTTACTACTAACATGTATACTTTTTTTTACGTGACTGCTGGAAATCCTAAGCGCAACATTGAAGCTTGGTCTCAGGAAGCAAGTTTAAGCATTTTTTTGTCATTGAAACTGTTTGTTTTGGATTCTTACCGTCTGCCAAGCAGTTTGAAGCAGAAGACCCCAATCGCCGTCAGTAATAACAGCAGCAGGGGTATGGTGGGAAGGATGATAAACATGAAATTCAGGACTAAAAAAAACAGACACACACACAATATAGATGTGGAATTAGTAACTGCAATGTATAGCATTTGGGTGACAGAGCATTAGATTAGTGAGTATGTACTCTTCTCCCTTTCAGAAGAGGGAGGCTGATATTTGTGAACGTCAGATCAGTCAACCTGTGCTCCTATTCTCCTTGTGGTCACTTGGATTCCAGGGCAGGAGAGATGTGGGCAGGGCATCTGTAATCAATCATCGGTGATGTTAAGATAATCTGACATGTATGTCAAGTACAGTCACTGTGAAACCATCAATAATGTCTACTTAATTCAGGTGTTATAGCATTTCTTATCAGTCGTATCTATGCCATCTTACCTGTTTGGGTGTAATTAGGAGAAGGAGAGGGGTCGAGTGGCTTCTCTGCAAAAGAAACACATCGCACACAAACATCAAATGTAAAATGTCCAAAAACCATCAGGCAATTTCAATCAAAAAAATAATATTGAAATCGTGTGTGTGTGTTACAATACCTGTAGTGTATTTACAGATGAAGTTGTTCTTGGTCTCGCAGTTGTCGTCGTTCCACTGGAACATGTAGAGTCCCCCCAGACCAGGGGGTGCAGACGGTTGGTGATACATCACCACGCACACCTCGTACCCACACGAGGGCTCGTCCCAGTGCCAGTGCCTACGCACAGACACAGACCGCGTCAGTCTCCTGAATCCTTCTTCTCGGACAGGTGAGGTAATGAACGCCGTGTGCACACGCATCACTCCTCATCTGTGGCGTGCACAGACTCTCATAGGGGCAAGGGCGGAAAATGGAATGTGCATGTTCGAGTGTGCACACGGACACACACGCACACGCAAGCACACACACACACACGTAGCAAGTCCCTCTAGGGTGCCCCTATGGTAGAAAAAAACACTCAAGTACCTCTCTGCTGTAACTTAAGTGCAAAAATGAAATGGAAATGTCCCAATCTGATGGGCTCATGTGCGTTTCATCCTTCATATGTGACTTGAGGGCAAAAATAACCCTTTAGATTGATTATTTTCCTGCCCCTTTAGTTATGTAGCTTTGGAAATTCATCTGAAAGGGGCACTTGGGCACCGCTCCTCATGCAAATCCAACTGAAAATCAATCGACGCGGCTCCTGCTGACATTTGCTGTACCTGCTCTTTCACATCTCATCTTAATATTGGATTGCGGCTGTCTCAGTATTTCAAACGTAAGACACACTTTGTTCTGAGCTTAAGCCTCTCAGACAGTACTCACCTGAATGTGGACTTGCTGCCATCCAGCCAGTAGTACTGTGAGGCACAATCAGTGCTGCTGTCCTGGTCTCCATGGTTACGACGGAGCCCAATCCAAAAGTCTCCATCAGATGGGCGGAGCTCTGTGATGAGCTGCTCTATGACTTTCTGCTCGGACGCTGACTCCACACTCAGCAGCTCTCCCCCGTCCCGTCGGCAAGCGAGCTCCGCCTCCCCAAAGTTTAGCCGTCGCCGGGGCTCGGAGAAGTATGCCAGCTTGTAACAGGGTCTCCCTCTGCCCACCCTGCACACACGTTGACCTGCACACACACATGCACACACACACACGCACACACACACACTTAAATAGGCTAGATGTCCACATGCAACATATCAAAAGTAGCAGATTCTTATCAGATCCTTGAACGCACGCAGTTGCAGTGTCTGTGCTGTGAATGTTACAGTGAAAACCGTGGGAATTCACAGCGTACAGAGATGGAGTCAAACCTTGACACCCTTCACAATACACAGTATTTATGGAGGAGTGTATAGCCTACCTCTGGCTTCAAACATGTTGGCTTCAGCAGACACACATCCGGAGTAGAGTCAGGTAGACAGACCGTGAGAAATCCCAAAAGAAAGATACACAAGTGAATCAAGTGTTTGCATTTATGTGTGTGTGTGTGTGCGTGCGTGTGTGTGTGTGTTGGCTTGTCACGTACCTGTAATGAGGGTAGTGGCTGTAGACGGAACAAAACACAACAGCAGAAGGTGACTGAGGATTGTTAGTTGCTCCATCTCTTTCATTTGTCTTCTGTTCATAATCTCGTGTATTTGAGTCTTTTTCTCGTCATCCCTTGCTTCCATCCATCTATCCTCCAGCTGGATTAGAATTAAACTGAGAAAACTCTACCGGGACACCAAGAGGGCATCCGCGAGTTAAATTTGTGACAAAATGCTGTTTAAAAAAAAAAGGTTGAAATTCAAAGAGAAATCTAAAGAGAGGCTGTAGAGGCAACGCTCCTTTTGAATCTGTTCCGAGGCTGAAAGAAAGGGAACGGGAGACAGGAGGAGGAGCAGAAAGAGGAGGAGGGAGAACGTGTGTGTGTTTGGGAGGGGGGCTGTAATCTGTTAAGAGCAGTCTTAATGATTGGAAGAAGAGGGCGCATCGATCGTAAAGACATCTAATCACGCAAGTGCTCCTGGCCGTAAACGCTGACAAGGGGCAGATTTCATTCCTTTATTCCTTTAGCTTCGGGACATTATCATTACAAAGATGTAACATGAAAATGATCTCCTCTAAGTTGATCACCGGTGTTTCAAAGACTTCTCTCGGGGCGTCTTTTAGTTGCATTAACAGTAACAGTAAGGGTCTGATATGATTAGGCAATAGGAGAGGCGTATTCTGTCGTTCGGGCAGCTTCACAACGGAGTTTTAGAATTAGCAGATCCCACAGACACGCGCGCACGTGCACAGGAAGTTCAAGGGAGTACGAGTGAAGGGAAAGGCAGCGCACATGGTCCTTTAATGGTAGTAATCTCTAAAATGGCTCGCGAGGTTGATTTAAGCGCTTCGAGAGAGAGAGAGAGAGACGCGCCGGGCAGGAGTTTAAAGAGCGGGATGCCTCGTCGGGAATATGCTGTGTGCGCTAGGGTTGGTGTCTGAATAGCGAGGGTGTGTGTGCGTGTGTGTGTGTGTGTGAGAGAGAGAGAGAGAGAGAGAGAGAGGCCGGCCTCCGTCGCCGCACGTGTGTTAACGAGGCCCATTCGAAACGCTGGTCATCAGTCCTCGCATTAAAAGATTCACCTCTATAACGGAGTTATAGCTCTGCAGAATAAAGACTGTTTTAGGGTAGGTCGTAGGTTGTTGAGTTTGGCAGGTATTGTACTTGACATAAATTAGGGGGATTCAATATAAGGCTGCTAGTTTCCTAATGCGTATGCCATCTGAGACTAACCATGATTCAGTTAAGCCCCCTTCCCTCACCACCAACCCCTTGACAAACAATCCCCCTTTCTCCTTCTTCATCTCGATCTTCTTGCATCCCGCTGACCGCCTCTCCATCTCACAATTAGTTAAAGAGGGGAACCAGTTGCCTTTACCT
>OMKK01083787.1:18142-39097 GCA_900302305.1 Polymixia japonica | reverse complement strand
TATTATTCATTCTATTTACTCTCATATATATATACAGTATATATGACAGTAAATAGAATTAATAATATATATATATACATCAATTTAAATTTACCAGTTCGTCCAAGTACCGTATTTCAACAAACAAAGACTTCATTATATTTCAATAAACTGTATAAAGCATTTTTCAAATAGACCAACAGTAGATGCCATAAACACCAACAATTAAGATCTTTTGGATTGAATGTCATGAAACTTGGTACATAAGTATACCAGTAGTAATAATTGTAGTAGCAGTAGTAGCAGTGGTAGTAGTACTGTAGGTAATCGTAATAGGAGTTGTACCCATCTTACCAATGGTTAGTTAGCTAATGATGTATTAAGAATACATGTAGTATGAATACAATCATAGAAATTATTTTGGCCAATTCATACAAATAACAGTTATCAATTCACTATAGTAGAATGATCTTTTGAGTGATATTATCGATTGATAAAATGCAATGCAAAAGTATATAAAGAGATTTGGTATATTACCTCTACCCCATCCATCATCGATCTCAACATCAACGTCTTTGGGTAAATCCCCAAATTTGAAGCAGTGAGCAGCAGTCAAGACAAATTTGGGCGTCACCAGAGAACCAAGGCATTTACGGTTCTAAAAAGTCAAAATGATTTTCTTTATAGTTTCTGTAATTAGTTACACACCAGAGGACTGATCTAAAATCTGAAGCCACCCTAACATTAACTAACTGTATAATCATATATATATATATGTGAATGCGCTGTACAGACCTGCCATTCTTATGCTTCATAAACTGAAATATTTGTTGGGATAAGCATAAAAAAGCATTGATCACCTGGACGACAACATATGCCAGCCACGGATACATTTTCCTCTTCTTTTTTGTATCTACGTCCGTCTCCTTGTGGAGGCCACATAAACCTATGACCTCGCCTTCATCTGCACGAGAAAAATATCCATCAAATACTGTACATCACAATCAAAACTAACAACACAAGTTCGTAATGACAAATCCCATTCGTGTTGTTACCAGTTTATATTAAAAGCCTTAATGGTTAATCTGAAACACAACAGTTCGAAAGATAGGGAGTGAACATAAACTCTAATTATAGAATGATATATGACCATATGAAGTCTAATGTGAATTTTGAATATAAAGTGAAGCTACAAAGTGTTTGTTTACACATATTAGATAGTTGTATATAGTTATGTTTACATTTGTATCATTTTAAACAATATAGCATGATTCAATTTGCATCTGATACAAAATTTGTCTTTTTTTCCCCATTTGTAAGTCTCTTCCTTTAATAATAACAATACACTCTTGGCATGAGGTGTGAAGTACAGTATAGAAGGTTCTGCCATAATTTATTTATTCAATTTTATGATTCTATAGCTTCATCATATAAATGATCATATAGCTTATAAGCACAGTCAAGTCTCATTGTGTAGCAAGATGGTGTATCAATGTGGGATACAGGCTATAGACCCTCAGCAATACAACTTCCAGTTATTCCATCTTTAAAGGAATTGGCCGTTGTGTTAAGCCCCCAGGGTAATTGAAAAAAAAAAAAGCCATGATTTTTGTTCAGCTCACCCCCTCTCACTGTGTACGCACGTCCTGAAATTGGGCAGTTGACAGTGACATCGACATCCATTCTATTCCAAACGAGTGTTTAGCAGCTCCCATGGCTGTATCTTTGTTTTGTCCAACACAAGTAAGCACATACGAACTGCCCTGGCTAGGTAGTTTTCTCCAATAGTGCCCACAAACGAACAAATCCACAAGTTTCAATTCTGTGTTTACACTGTGCATGCTCACAGATTTACGTTTACGGCGTTCAGTTGGTAGATACAGCGAGAGGGGGTAAGTTGAACAAAAATCATAGCTGATTTACATCTGGACAGACAATGTCAACAATTAACTTAGTCTTAGCACACCGGCAAATTCCTTTAATTAATCTTAATGGAACCAGGAATGACGCCTTTTTATAATGTCATGCATATTTTCTCCCTTCTACATTCCTCCTCAGTGGGATACTTTACTCTTCCATATGATCATGCCCACCTTGAAGGTGTCAGGCCACATCATTTATAGAGACGGAACAAGATTAAGAGCAATGATTATAGTACTCAGGGAAATAAGAGACCATTCTCACTCTTCCCATTATGATCATATAACTTCCACCATTCCTACTTTTATTTGTTAAATTAGAGAGTTGAGTTCAAAGCTGGGGTGAGTACTGACTCCTAATGTCTTTTAAATTGTTTAGATTCAATTTTTAGTTTTTCATTTTATTAGGATCCCCATTAGCTACCAGAGCGGAAACACCGAGTGCAAACACACAAAATATAACACTGTATATAACACTGTAAGTGTGACATAATTCAGGGTGTCAGCCTTGCCCAAATACGAACTTCCAAATCTAAAGTGATTTCTCTATGTGGAAAATGGATGAGGTTTTCACATAATCATCCCAGTCACAGTCTGTGTTTAATACAGGCTTTTTAAACTTGGACGTTTTTACCTACAGTATGTACATTTGCCTTCTACCTTTCAGGCACCATCATTTCATTATTTGATGTTAAAAAGTTGAATTATGATGAAAAAATCTTCCATTTAAATTTTTTTTTTTTTTTTTTTTTTTTTTTACAAAAAACATACATACAGAGAAACGGGATAGAACTATAACTTTTTAGTTGATTTGAAGGAATGTGTGAGATGGGGAGGAACAAGTCCAATAAGTATGTAAGACAATTTATGTTACCTTCATTTTTACAGAACACTTACCAATTATCTCGTCAAAGGTCTCCTCCAAATCATTGATTTTCTCTAGTCTGAAGTAATGCTTACCACCAGTCCCTGCTGTTAGGGGCTGGAGGTCACCATCATAGATCTCAGCTCCAATGGCAAAAACGTAAATGTCTGTAACAGAAGGCAATTGAAAAAAATGATGACAGGAAGTCCCAGACATTCTATGACATCCCTCTTATTGAATTACAGTGAATTCCGTTACTCAGTTTTAGCAGGACTCCACCATTATATCATAATGACAAGTTCAGAGGTAAGTGTTAGTACAGAAGAAGAGTTATCCTCACAAGACCAGAAAGACCCAGTGCCCACCAAATTCCCCACGTTCAACCAAATCTATATATTTTAGCTACAAATGAAGCTATTCTCCTCACCAAGATATTCATCTCTTTCTACTGATTCATGTTCAGTAGTGTGGTTCATGTATACCATGTTCTTTATTTTTTTCACAGTGGGTAAGGGTGAACCCCCCATGTTATAACCACCTGCAATGAAAGTGAAACAACAGGTTACAATGGAAAACTACAGGTTCTCTCAGTAGAGACCATACTGTAATAAATAAAAGTTCAACATTTCCTTCTCTTAACTTTTGTTGTAGCCTATAAATACTTTAAATCTGTTATGTATTTTATGCACTTGAAATAACATGTTCATAGCTGTGACATAACTTTAACAAAGTGCCAGTGACCCAGTCAAATGAGCATCCACATTTCCCCAAGAGGGATAATGCACATTTTCTACTACTATTCAAACTCAAAGGTGGTAATAGTAGGAATATGATAATTGTGAATTGCTGCACATTTTAAAAGTTGAATTTCTGTAGCATAAGTGTTTGATGGAGGACAAATAAAGACTAAACATTGGTAAAGCAGATTTTAAAATTTCATAACTTCTTTGCTGAATCAAATTACCGTCTGTAAAAAAGATGAGGACGTGGCGATGATCCTTGAAATCTTTTCTAGTTTGTTGCTTTATAATAGCCATGTCCTCTAAGAAGGTGTGGAAGGCCTGGTTTAGATCTGTTCCTGCATTGTCTCTCCCTGTGAGGCAAGAGTAAGTTCAACACACAAACACACACACCCACACACATACTCGCACACACACACACACACCCACACACATACTCTCGTGCACGCACACACACACACACACACACAAACAGGATAGGGGTTAATAACCTGTACTATGTACATAACCTAGTTCTGATCACGTAAAAAAAAAAACATGTTTCCAAGAAAATAACATTTTGACTTGTTTGACTCACCATCTATGTCAAATTTGTCTAAGTTATCCAAGATAGTCTGAAGTGGTACTTTGTTGTTGCCAAAATGATCAATTATGTTGGCAATCTTATATATTTCAGAAGAGAAAAAGATGATATCATAGTTTGGGCTGACAGCAAAAGAGGAAATCTGTGAAGTGATAAAGCATCTTGTGTTAGTTGAACAGAAGGACGCATCTGATCTGTACTGTGGTACTCTATACTATACAACATACACTTTAGAGACAACTCTGTAAATACATCTAAACTTCTAAAAAATATTGTCACGGCCACTACCTCTGGGAGATAGTGGCTTGGGATTGGCGATGTAGTGTGTGGTTTCCTTGTCTGTGTGCGACTCCTATTCCTACAGTATACTACTACTCTACCTGCCGTTGCCCTCGATCTCATTTCTGCCCTCGTTTCTGTTGCTGGCTCATTTCCCCGAACCTCCGCTTGCCCTCGACTACTCTGCTCGCCTCCTGCCCCTACCTCGGACTGTTACACGATTCCCCTTTTTGCCTAGCCCTCTTGATTTATTAAATTGTTATTTTCCTTTACAAACGTTGTGTGCCTCGCTCGTTGTCGTGCGATTGGGTCCAAAACACTGTGTACCGTAACTTTTATAACGTTTATAAAAACAAGGTTTAGTTAACTGACTGTTATTTTATGATAATCTTATGCAAATATTCTAACTCTGTAAATAAGGACAAATATGGCCATTTCTTTGACTTACCTTTGAAAGGAGTTTTTTAACAGCACTTTTTGCACTGGTAAAATGATGCTTTTCAATGCTCTCGGAAACATCCACAGCAATGTATATGTTGAGCGTTCCATTTTTTGTTATTCTGATTTTTCTCCCCTCTTGGGTGTCCTCTGAAAAACACCAGCAACTATTCTCATTTTTATATACAAGAGAGTATTTCTTTCTCTCCTACAAAAGCACCGTGAAGGGTGCCGTAGTCAGGGCACCTCAAATTTAAATGTATTATAATTTATGTATTTAAACAAATGATCTCTTATGCAACACAGCGCTCACTAACTAACGGTTTGTGTGCCACCTGCTTGTCAGTGAATGCAACCTCAAACTTAATGTAGCCGATGACAAGACACACTGAGATCCACAACTCTCTTACTTCACATCAACTCACGGGTTTCACCATAACAATAGCTAAACCAGTAACTGTAACCATGATCATAAAGGATGTGATTCGCAGAGCAACGTTTTGGCAACATACATGGCAACAGTGTTAAGACATCTCTTCGGGCGATATTGACATACAAAATTAACCAAGAGGTAGTGTGTCATCATGTGTCTTAAAGGAATACACAGACTTTCTGGGAAATTCGGAAAGATAGATTGTTGTTAGCATTGTTTCTACCGGAGATACATGGATGACTTTGGTGTCTACGTTCTAATCACATAGCGGTAAATTATCGGTGTATTCCTTTAATTCAACTATTCAGCTGGGTGGTGAGATGTGTTTGTAATCTCAACTTCATTATTTGCAAAACTATCTTGAAGGTATTCTGAGGTCTAAATGGAAAAGCATCTTATTTTGGCTATAGAGAACAGTGACTCAAAATAGAGGAACTTTCTCTAACTAAATCGCAATGCTCCATTCAACAGGGAAGACTAGCAAAGTGGCCCGAATCCGAATTGGATCCAAAATGGAAATGTTTTTTCAATTATTTTGCGTTATTTTTCCACCCTTGAGCCAGGATTTAGTCAAAAACGGAATAAATAATCAAATATGAACATATTTATTTTTAATTTTAAAAGGAATTATTCCTTCAATTTTAAACTGCACTATAAACATTATTTTAATATGCAGTACTGTTTAAGTAGCAGCATAAAAAAACTATTGTAGTTGTGAAATGTCAGTGTATTTATGCATTCAAACATATTAACAATAAAATGAATAAGGTAGCAGAAAAAAATATCAAAATACAACAGTACCAGTCTCTTACCACTAGAATCTAAAGTTGTGAGGCTATGTTTGATCGCACTGCCAAAGGCCTCTGAGACTTCCAATGGTGTGTCATAGGTGTACTTGTCTGCAAAAAGAGCATACAGAACCTTGGATAGGGTTTATGATAGATTTGGTAGGGGTAAAGTCTAAAAATATTCCCAACTTTTATTTACTCAAATCAGCTGCGATATGAAGTTAAACTAGGTAATAAAGTGCTATTTTGACATGACATGCTTAAAAATTCCTGCAAGTCCCTGAGAAATTCTTGCTTAAATTAAAAACTGAATTACTCTAAGGAAGTGGTATACCACCCAAATCTTAGCAATGCCTCTCTATGACACCACCATTTCCACGTTACAGACAGAACACTCAGTGTCTGACCTGGTTACCACAGAAATGGACAATTTCTTGAGTGACTCAACCCTCCTACCATAAAGTCACGTCAAGTACAACAAAAACTAGCTCTTAGATTAGACAAAAGTCAGTTTTATATGCTAATAAGTAGGTTGAAAGTCACTTCATATTTCACAACCTATCACCTGCTTGCAATCTGTTTCATACAGTTGTACTACCTTTTGCAGGTGCCTTGCATGCGAATAAGGAATATTGCTTCTATCAAGCTTCTAACACACCCAGTTGTTCAAGTAACACAGAATCATAACAGCATTATGTAAAATCTTACAGTAGCATACAGGCTCTGCTCCAGTCCAATGGCCGTTATCTTGACACACCCGCTCATCTGACCCCACCAAATACAGGTTGTCATTACAGATGTATTTCACCGTGTCACCAACGCCAAATATGTTCCCTGATCTTATGGCTCCAGCTGGGATACCAGGATCAGGACAATGAGCATCAGCTTTGAAAAAAGAAGAAGAAGAAGAAGAAGAAGAAGAAGAAAGAACATCATGGAGGACAAGAGTCAGTAAGATAGTGCAGCACCAAAGGACAGGACGGAATGTAGGATATCAAAATAAAATACAGTCACAGTTAGAGGAAATGAAGAGAGAGCTGAAGGGATAAACAGTTGACATCTAGATAGAGAGAGCTAGAGAGAGAGAGAGAGAGAGTGAACAAAATAGTTGGCTCTTTAGGTCTTACTGTCACGGCTGCATATGGGAGTGCTGCCACTCCACTTGCCATTCGAAAGGCAGACGCGTTTGGAAGAGCCGCGCAATGTGTATCCAGAATAGCAGTCATATCGTGTCTCATTGTCCACATAGTACTTCTCCTGAGGAGGGAAGACATTTCCATACTCCAGAACATTGGGGTCAGGGCATTGCACCACTGCAAAATGAAATAATACAGTTTGACTCATAATGTAGATAAGATGGTTGATAAGTCATTGTGGGCAACACCATCATTGCTTCATATCGGGGTTGGTACTTACTCTTGCATGTCTGAGGTGAAAACCTTTTTTGCAAAGGTTTCCATTTGCCACTGTGCTGGCATAGACGTATCAAAGCGGGATATGGATAGTACCCCTCAGGACAGTGGTAGATCAACATACTGCTAGTATTCAAGGCCTTGGTCAGTGTGTAATGACCACCTTCAATTTGCATGTTCTCCTCAGAGCAGTCACCCCGAACACCACCACCTTAAAAAAACATAGTCATAGGAGTTATGAAGTTGGGGTAGGTGTAGTACTAGTACTCTTTTCCTCTCCAGTTGGGTTCCTGCATTGTGGGACATTATTTTTGTGGCCAGTGATGTAAAAATCAATCAAACAAATATTTTAGCACCTCTTAGCCCTTTAAAACTAAATGTAGAGTGTTGGAAGTCAGCGCTATGAGCAGCAGAGTATAAAAACATAAACATTTGTGATATTCCAAATACTTATGAAGATCACTTTATATTGCAACAATGATGGCATAATATAAATTAAATATAAATAAAATATGCTGTAGTGGACTATGTTGGTTCTGTTTTGGAATACCTAAAAGTAACAACAGCTGAAGTCAGAAGATATGGAAAACTCTTTCACTGGCTAACTGCTATGAGATATCTAGCTAACAGTTTACCAATTTACTATTGAAATAGACTATTTTAGGAGAATAGCAAAGTATTACTTCAACAATAATTCTTGTGGGTGAACATACTTTACATCCTCCTTACCCTGTATAGGAGCTGTGTACATTTTTAATTGTTGTTTTGATTACATGGCAACCAATTTGTGTGAAGCAATGTCTTTTATTTTAGTGATGCATTTTGACTGGCTGGTCTATATTTCTCCCTCAAACGTCCACAATCTCTCAAAACAGCGTAAAAGAGAACTGGTGCCAGAATCTAGATGACCACTGTCAAGTAAGCTGGATGGATCAATATCAAATTCAACCAGTCCAGAAAGAAAACACAATACCAATCTAATTTTGGTATTTGGGATTGCTTTCATTTTTCAAAATGTTGTGATATATGTTTGCCATCAGTAAGTATGTGTCCCATGGCCATATGCATGATTCCAATTACAAACAAGCTATAAAACTATATTGTCCCATAGGACATGACTGTGTTTTTAGAAATCATACCATGAATTATCTGAAAATAAATAACTAAAATATGTCAGAGAGGACAAACAACATCTAGTTATTTTACTAACTCAATAAGGTGTAAATCTAATTAATAAAGGATATTGCAACATGCTTGTTCAGGAAAATCTTATAAATGGAAAATTACATAAAAACAATGTTAAAATTTCCTTCATGTGTAGTGCAAATGAGCTTACCCATATATAAATGACACAAAACTACAGCAAAGCAACTCCAGTAAATGGAAAATCCCATGTTGAAACTTAAATTGACGAACAATATAAAAGTGAGAGGTTCTTGCTAATGGTGCATTTATTACAAGGGGCAGTAATGTTCAGAAGGAGGGAGGAACGATGACCATCCTGTCACTTATTAACATCATGTCAAATAAAAGGAAATCAATAGCTTGTCAGTGTCACAGAAAACATTACAACATAAATAATTTCCCCAAACTTTTATCCAAAACTAAGAATCTTTCAAAGCTGTGTTTCAAACACCATTGAAACTATAATTCACCGCTAAGTTTATCATCTAATGTAGAGTAGTAGTAATCTTCTTAATCTGAAACATTTCCATAAAATACCTCATTAACTTAACTCTGGCCCCTTTGGTCACTTATTGAATGGATGACCAGTTAGGTGGAAATTCAAAATAGTAGTTTCTGTTACATTTGTTTTATGAAAGGCTAAAGAGTCATCTTATTAAATAGGCCTCCTTTTGGGAAACTGGTGTTCTCATGTAAACACGCTGTCTCATGTCTGATAAAATAACTACGCTATTGTGAAACCCAGACAAAGTACAAACCCTTGCTTCATCATTTCCCAAAACCTGGGCCACTATTAATCATTGCTTATTTACCAATAATGATGCAGTTATGTGCCCCATCAAATGTTACTTAAACTAAGATCCCTGCAAACAGCCAGCAGACAGATATATTAAGACAGTCAACTTTATTCAAATAAAGAAATGCTTTTTTTTACAATGTGTTATAATAATATAATAGAATTCCAGAACCTACACCTACAGCTATAGTGCATTATTATTGTTTCTCAAATATTTAATCGTCTTCCCAAGACAATACAATCTGCAGTTTGCCTGCATTATAAAGTGACTTCCATATGAACTAAAGTGCCAATATGGAAATAATTTCACCAACATGGTGTAAAAAAAATTATACATACATTCAAAATGTCTAATTAAGAAATCCTACAAACCTTCACTTAATCAAACAATTAAATAAAAATAGTACATCCACAGAGATCATATAAATATGCTATTTATTTCTAAAGAATGTTTTTTTAACGTTGATCAAAACTGTTGTTTTTGTCTGACTGACAACACAACAACGCTCTAAAAGTCTAGCTGACCAGGGTGGGTGGAAGGGGTCGTTTCAATGTTTTCACTTGAATGAGTGAACACAAGCACCCTCTAGTGGGTAGAAAATGTTGAACTCTGACTGAACTCCATAACGCTATACAGCGTAGTCCAGAAGTTTTGATTTATGCTATCCCACCAGAAAAGAAAAATAATAATAATCAATTCACCGCTCTTTTTTCTCCAAAATAGTTAGACAATGTTCATACAGACTTAGTTCATTACCTCATTTCAACTGTAAAGCACATGTTAAAAATTGTGGGCTGAGGATGCTGTCACATAAAATGGTAAAAAATAATGTATGGAGTTAAACACTAAAGCGCAGATGCCTAACAGATTTGGTTTGGTCATTAAGGTCCACATTAGGTTGAGAAAAGCATTGACTGACCAATGCCCATGTTTTGGAGTCATACAAAAATGATCTTATATTAATAGTTCTTAACATTTTACCATCTGATTTGTGGATATTGTAAAATTTGTCAACTCGGACGAAATAGTGAACAAAGGTAAATAATAATGATAAAAATTGATTTTTTTTGTTTGCATTAGTTGGCTTTCTAAAAACGGATGTGACGCAGCGTCAACGACACGCGTGGCGGAAGATATCAAAAATAGCAACAACGCGCCAAATTTGTGCACAAACTTCATTACACTCTTTGCCAGTAGAGTCATAAAAGTTGTGTAATTGTTGCCTGGAAATTACGAAAACCCCACTGGACTCAATTACGTCTGCTAAGGTATGCCACCGATTTAACAAGCAATGACCTGTCATTTACGTTATTTTGTAGTAGTGTCATTTGTTTTACCAGCGTAGTACTAGCCGCCCTCTAACGTAGCGCAAAAATTAAGTTAAAATAACATTTTGTCACCAATTTTATTAACCTATTTTAGATTTGAATTAAATATGTGACTTTTTTAACATGGGGGATTTAATTAATTCTGCAGATTATGTCTTTGTAGCATGGCGGTGCCTTTCGTGCAAGACTGGGACCTCGTACAGACACTAGGAGAAGGAGCCTATGGAGAGTATGATTAATTTTGTATTATCAGTTCAGCATTCCAGTTGTCATTCCGTATTCCATTATCGCATCTCTGACTGGTGGCGTTCAATCATTTTTTTATGACACCAACATCATATAAGAGTTTTCTTAACGTGTACTGACTGATGTAGAATCAAGGTGAGCACCATAGTCTGTAAGGCCCAGTGTTACCTAGCGGAAAAACCTCTCGACTCAGTTAACACATGAACAAAATTAAAAGATAATACACAGTTCATATTAATCATGATCATGATTCATAACAGAAATTTGGTGCTGAAATTCACTTGTCAGGGACATTTGCTGTGGTATGCCCTAATGACCTCATTAGCCATCACTGCAATGCTCTCATCAGTTCCTTCATTCTTCCACCACTTTCTCTCTTAAACTCCCTTTTTGCATTCGTTTTGCGTGATTCGTTGTGTTATCTGTGGTGTCCCCCTTCTCCATCTCTCCCTTCCTAGAGTGAGGTTGTTGGTAAACAGACAGACAGAGGAAGCGGTAGCCGTGAAGGTGATAGACACCTCTCAGGCTAAGGAGTGCGCTGAAAATGTCAAGAAAGAGGTCTGCATCCATAAGGTAGGTCAGTTCCTCTGTTATGGTTTTAAGTGGGATTTTAGGTCAAGGAGCTTATTTATTACAAACAGGGAGTCATCTTAGAAAATATATGTGTAACTTGTGTTTTGGGTTTTGAGATATTTAAAGCATAAATTGTTAGTATTTGTCATTAGCTTGTAGCAATGCTAGTGATTTTCAGTAGAGCTAAAACATGCCTATTTAAAGCCACAATGTGTATTAAGTTACTAACTGAATATAAAGATGAGTACAACTTTTTTGATTGAACGTAGTTGTTGTTTTTTCTCATCATCTAAACACACATGTTGACTAAACTACTACTGTTCAATAGGTTCTCAACCACCCCAACATTGTACGTTTCTTTGGCCATCGAAAAGAGGGACCGACTGTCTATCTCTTCCTGGAGTACTGCACCGGAGGAGAGCTGTTTGACCGGATAGGTGAGACGGACGGGACTGGGGCCCAATCATGGGGCTGCTTTCTAGCAACACTAGCTATCTTTTGTGGATTTGACTGGCTATTGGCCATTGACGCTCTTAGGTCAAATCTCTTGCATATGTCTTTCTCTCATCATAGAACCTGATGTGGGAATGGCAGAGAAGGAGGCTCATCGTTTTTTCCAGCAGCTAATAGCAGCTGTGGTGAGTGGAGCGAGTGAGTCTCTCTGTTGGTCTGATCTCCTTCCTATTTCCTGGTCTCTTTAAGCACTTTTCCCACCTCTTACAGGAGTACCTCCACAGTATTGGTATCACCCACAGAGATATAAAGCCTGAGAACATATTGTTGGATGACAAAGGTGAGAGGAGACAGCTTGTATGAATCTATTGAGAGAATAGTTTAGTTTGTTATGGTTATGTAAGTTATAATAGGTAATAACCATCACCTTTGCAGTCTGTGCTGTCTGGTGTGTGTTTATTAATGCGTTTCTTTATTCTTTTTCTCAGATAACTTGAAGCTGTCAGATTTCGGCCTAGCAACTATGTTTCGTCACAAAGGGCGAGAACGTCTTCTGACCAGGCTCTGTGGAACACTTCCCTATGTGGCACCAGAACTTCTCAGCCAAACAGAGTTTAAAGCCCAGCCTGCGGATGTATGGGCTTGTGGAATAGTCCTCACTGCTATGCTTGCTGGAGGTAGGATTCAAAAAGTAAAAAAGGATTTTTTTTAAAAGTCTGTGGGTTTTTACTTCTTTGCACAGGTAGTGATAGTGAACTGAAAATTGTACAGTATACACTATATTTTTTTGAAAGTTAATAACAAAGTTTTCACCCAATTGAGTATGTTTAAAACGCCAAAATGTTTAAATAATATCCAGGAAGAAACACAAAAACTAGTAAATCTATGTATGAAAGATCAGGATCTTAAACAAACTGATCATTTTACATATAAATAAACACTATTGGCTCTAACAGTTGTATGGCCCTTCAAGCCTTTGTACTTATATATCTTTTATTTTATTTATATCTTTTAAATATATTTTATTAGTTACATTTTTATGTAAACTTGTATTTTTTAGATTTGTATTACTGTTGCTTTGTCATGTGCCATTTCTTTTCTTCTGTGGGCATTAATGGAGCCAGATGTCCAAGTTCTAGGTGTTGAAATGCATTCGGTATGCTTGTCATGTAGTTATTACATGTAGTATATACATTATTTTGTATTCATTGTGTCGTGTAGTAGAAGCATTCAGTCATGGTGGTTGTGTTACTATTGTTTCAGAGTTGCCATGGGACCAACCCAGTGAGAGTTGTCAAGAGTATTCCGATTGGCTCCAGAAGAAAACCTACTTGTCACCTTGGAAGAAGATACAACCAACACCTCTTAGTAGGTCACAAACAATAATACTCTTTAGTATGGAGTTTATTTTGTAAATTTATTATAACAAAAACAATAGGATTGGAAGCCAAAAGCTGATTATTGCAACCCAAAAGTACAAACATTGCAAAGTATGATGAAGAGCAAAATTAAAATGGAAAATAAAAGCTAAATAAACTGGATATCTATTACTGAATGCTTTTCCCTCTTTTGCATAATGCTTTTTACACACATTTGCTAACCACTCGGTGCCGCTACAGATAAATTTCCTGCATTTTAACCACACTGTGGTCACAGCAAACACACTAGTGTTTCTTAGCACTTTCAAACATAAACTTTTACATTCTACCCACCAATTTTTCCTCTAGGTTTGTTGTCCAAATTACTATTGGCTAGTCCAGAGAAACGAATCACCATCTCAGACATAAAGAAGGACCGCTGGTTTACCCAGACCTACAGACCAGGTACTCAAGCCTGGTCCCAAAACAATGGCCCACTAACCTTTCCTGATATGTAACTGAAATAATTTGGTTTTATGTTTAATGTACACTGCACTATTTTCTGTTGGTGTGTTCCATTAGGTGGAAAGCGGCAGTCAGATCCTCTGGGCTCAGCAAAAAAACTCCTTCGAACTGATTCAGGAAGCATTTCCCGAGCCAACAGGTCAGGCGTTCGTGTGCATGTGTCTTTCTGGTTGTATGTAATCTTTTTCCTTTTTCGTGTTATCACCTATACTGTCTCTTTCTTACTGCAGTGATGACAGAATGCAGTTCTCAAGCTCCCAGCCTGACCCTCACGCAGGAAGTTCTATGTGGGAAGCCATGTTGTTGATCGGGCAAGCGGAGGGCCAGGTCAGCTTTTCCCAGCCCGTCAAGCCTGAGCATATGCTGCTGGGTAGTCAGCTACTAGGCACACCGGGAGCCAGCCAGGTAACTCAGATATTCTTTTATCCATATTTTCGGAGTTTCTTCATAGATATTTTTTTCTAACTTTATAAATGCATGACTACAATAGCAAGCATAACCCCACCTCTGTGTGTGAGCCTGTTATCATTTTGTCTCATTTGGGCGTGAACTCTCCTGTCCGTTGTCTGTGTATAGACCCCCTGGCAGAGATTAGTGCGGAGAATGACGCGCTTCTTCACCACTCTGGACGCTGACGCCTCCTTGTCTGCCCTGAGAGACACCTGCGTCAGCCAAGGACTCGCCCTCAAACACACCTGCACTAACGAGGTAACTGACTCTGCACAAACACACACGCCCAATACGTACGCAGCAAGCACGCCCCCGACACACGCTGACGGTAACCAAGCAGTCGAGTTCGTATCCAAACGCTCGCTCGGCTGCTGCAGTCCGTTATACACATCGCTTTAATGCTGCTCTCCCTCGCCCTACAGGTGACGGTAAGCACGTTGGACAAACGCAACAACAAACTCATCTTCAAAGTCCATGTGCTAGAGTTGAATCAGAGAGTACTACTGGACTTCAGACTGTCTAAGGTGGGCTTGAGTGGTGTTAAAAAAAATAATGATAAATAATAAAATACGTGTGTATATATACTGTATATGGTAAGGTTTAACTGAACCACCTAAGGGCTTGGTCTAAGAGGAACTAGAATGAGCTTGTGGTCAGCTTGGGTGCATGTGTTCCTCAGAGAGAGATGGTCACCTGTCTGTGTGCACTTCTAGGGTGACGGTTTGGAGTTTAAGCGTCTCTTCCTGAAGATCAAACAGAAGCTCAGTGACATCATCAGCACTCAGAAGATCCTACTCCCCGTCACATAACTGGTCTCTACCTAACGTCTGTTTGTGTATGCGTCTCTACGTTCGCCAGGGGAAGAACCATGTGCATCTGTTAATATCCAGTCCCTGGGCATTGGAGACAAACTTGTACATATTTGACTGTTCAGCTTAACATACTTTTATTAGGATTTTTAAAAACATTGTTACATTTCTCTGTTTGTTTGTGTGTGTGTGTGTGTGTGTCCTGTTGAGAAGACTTGATATGTTCTGATTATGTTTGAGATGATTCAGTCCAGAGACGTTAATAAATTGTGATTTTGGAAAAAAAGAAAATGTATTAATCATTGTGTACCACACTGTGTATACCACAGTTTTAATAACTAACTCTAAAATTAATTATTTTGGTATAATTCAGGTAGTTATTTAAATAATTTTTGGCAGTTACTAAACTTAAACTTTCATCTACATTGATAATTGTAAGACAAGGAATTGGTAGGGTCTGTTCAGCTCCAGTAGAAGCCTATTTAAATTGACTACCTTTGTCACCTTTTGTCAAAAAAAAGTTCACGGCTGTTGGCAAAAAGTATATTTAATTTAATGTAGAAATGCATGGCTGCCTTATTTTTATGTTTATTTAAAAGAGTATGACACACATCACATTTGTTAGAAGAAGAAAAATAACTGGCTTGTAACTGTATTCTAAATTGTTCAAATGAATTGCTAATGTATGATAAACAAACTGACTATGTAGAAGTGTAGTTCCATACAGTGAAAGCACTGAACTGTAGGTTTGTGATAATAATGGTACAAACTTAGGAAGGATTTATAGTTTAAAAACATTCCTCGAAGGCCTTGATGCAGGTTGTAATCTGGAAGGTGTTGTGTTTTCAGTATATGACTAGGACCCTGTTGCCTTAACGGTGATGGTGACGCTGACAGGCTCATTATCCTCAGGGGGAGGAGGTTGGCCAGTGACTGGAGTGGCACTCAGGGGGGAGGCTGCTCTCGGCAACGGCATGGCTGGACCTGAGAAACATCGACATCATCAGTTTCAATTCTTCATAAATTAAACTTAGGCATGGGGACATTTGGATAGGACGGGGATATACCTGGGCTGGATGATGCCCCGATCTCTTCAATTGCTCCCTCAGCCTCTCTGACCACTTCATCCTCTGGGAAGTTGATGTTCTCTCTGGACTGGCTGTGCTGCCTGGACGGACCGAAAGCACAAAGGTTTCCAACGGTAAAAGTTTGCACATGTGGTGGTAAGTTTACACACACTTTTTCAATTACACACATACTCACATGCCAAACAGCAAGTCATGTAGTCCTGCGGGGAACAACACAGAATAATTGACATAATTACCGTCTTAATGAAAAAAACCAAAAAAAAACAGCAGCCTTGAAATGGGACAGTGGCTTAATTGTAGGTGAGGAGCTTATATAAGGACTCACGGGAATTTCTGCGGTTGCGTATTATGTATATTAGCAGCAGCAGAGTGAGAAGGGCTGCAAAAAACATCCCCCCAATGGCTGCTCCAATCACAGCAGGGTATGCATTGAAAGGCGGGTCCGCTGCAACACATCATAGTTACCATAGCAAAACAGTACACCTCTATCACCAGGAAACACAGTTGCTTATATACTTAGCTGGTAAGTCATAGTAGCTGTAGGGTGTTTTATCTACCCTGTGTTTCACAACCTTTTCAACGCTGTGGCTTGTGTTCATGAGTTCTTTCGGTGGAAAACCGCGTGGTTATAATGTAAATGCTGTTCAAAATGAATTCTCTTTACATTTGAGTAGAATATTAAGCCTTGCTTAAGCAATGCTTTGGTCTGCCACAGCGCATTGGTTGAGAACCACTCGCCTACACTGCCCTGTGCTGTGACCCTGTCTGTGCCCTCAACAGAGCCACCTGGCTATGACTGCAGCCAGAGCCTACTCTATTCTGTACAATAAAACCCAGGAATTGGCCAGGACAGAAGAGATAGCACACAGATCAGCTAGAGGAAATGTGAGAAGCAGGGAAACATCAGGTGCAGAGGAAGCAGGGTGGAAAGAATAAGGAAGGGTGTGTCCAGTGGGGTGTGATGGGGTGAGGTTGGAGTGAAGTTTACATGTGCATTTTATGTTTGTTTGTTTGTTTGTGTATGTGTCTTTCACCTAAGCGGATAACAAAAACAGAAAAACAAAAGGTTAGACTGTCATTGGATTAATCATCATAAAAGCAATCATGGAATCACGACAAGGCATGAACAATGCATTCACATAATCCCCCTATCTATTCTGTCTCTTTCCTCTCACATATCTTTGATTCTCTATCAAGCGCTGCGTCCTTTTACTATCTCTTCATCAGGGCATCTGTTACTCAGGGTCTTCCTCATGTCTCTATGCCCCACACATTCCTCGCCAACCTTTCACTTACCTGGAGTCTTAGCTGCGGAAGGGTGTCCGACGGTACGGCGGTTTACTGGTGTGATGCGGATCTGGTAGTTGAGGGTGGGCGTGAGGCTTCCCAGAGTGTGGCTTCGGGTTACCGGGTCCTGAACTATGGTCCGGTACCAGACCTGCAGAGTACTCCTCTCCTCCTTGTCCTCTGAAACACTGCCGTTTCTCCTAGCGGGTCGCTCCGCCACCCATCTGTGCTCCAAGATGAAACTTGTGACCCCTCTGTCCTCCTCTCCGTCGTTTTCTTCATCGTCGCCCTCTATCCGCCACTCCACCTCCACTTCGCTGCGCTTACGGCTGCTGTACGCCACTTTGACCAGGGTCACGTTCGGAGGCATCGGGTACCCTGAGGAAAAAAACAGCCAAACAGAAACACCGGCACGGAGTTAGAAACAACCTACTGCATTTGTCTAGCATCTCCGGGAACTCTGGAAACTGAAGCTAGGTGTTATAGGAAAAAAACAGTTCTTACTCATGACCAACAAGGTGACGGGAATCTCAGCTCCTCCCACAGCGTTGGAAGCGGAACACCAGTATTGGCCACTGTCGTGTGTTTCGTCGGCTTCTCGCACGGTGAGGTTGGTCCAGGCAGCGGCGCGCTGCAGCAGGTACTTGTTGGGCGTGTCCCACACTTCCTTCCTGTGGTTGTTGAACCAGGTGATCTGACTTGCCGGGGGATAGTTGGCTCTCAAGATGCAGGTCAGTTGGACATCACTCCCTTCGTATACAGACACCACACTGCGCTGGGTCATCAAGACAGGAGCCTCTGCAGGTGATCGCGAATCAAAGAGTAAATAAGTGAATGAGCATGAGCAAGCAGAATTTTTTTACAATGTGTTTTATAGTGTACCAACCCAGGGTGAGCCTGCAGGTCTTAGTCTGGGCCAGAAGTGGATGTTTAGCATGGCAGGTGTAGGGCTGTCCACTGTGGGCGGTGCCATAGCGAAGTACCAGGATGTTGGTGTTCTCTACCCCTGCTTGGCCTTGGCCCCCTGGGCCCTCCCACCACATCAACGCCCTCGGGGCCCCTCCGTTCCAGGAGCAGGACAGCATCAGATATTGGTTTTTGCGGGTAGCATAGGCAAGACACACTGGCTCTGCAGGAGGAGAATCTGGGGCGGAGGAAGAGGTTGGAGTGAGGTGTGAGTAGGTGAGGATTTGGGTAGCTGTTTATCATGCAAATTATGAGCAACCGAGTATTCATCATTATGACATATACTGTACACATAATTTGCAGTCAAAACATGCTATCTCTCTCACACCTCCTTTCTTACTCTTTTGTTCTTTTAAAAATTATTTTCCTGTGTTTTTGTCTATACTCACAGGTGCGTGTGCTGCAGTATGTGGTCTGATTGAGGGCAGGGTGGGAACCCATGCATGTGAACACGGTGTTGTTGGAAGTATTGGCTACAGACGGCAGTAGGGTGGCATTGTTGGTCATCTTATCTATTTCCTGTCCTGCATCGGCCAAGTCTTGTACCAGGCCTAGCAGGCCTCGAGTCCAGTGGAGGGAGGGGGATGGCAGTCCACCTGGCCAGGAGCACAGCAACCTCAGAGAGGTGTGATTCTGAGCTGGCTCCACGGAGCAGGAGGGGGACCCATCCGGTGGATCTGTGGAGATAAGATACAACCAAACGAGGCAGCGATGTGTATAATAGAGATCATTAAGTCGTCAGGAGTGGAGAGAATGCCTGTGGAGGTACAGTAATGATGATACTGGGTACAAATCAGCTTACCAGTATTACACAAGAAGTATGTTTTTAGATGTTTTCTTCTGTTCCCTTAATGGTACTATAAACGATATTTTGAACATTAATATAGCAGCAAACAACTATTTGCTATGTAAAGATATAGCGGAGTAATGGTGTCCTGAGCAGAGAATGAAGTCACACTCCCTCTGTGTGTTGTAATCCGCGTTTCTCTGTTCTTTGTTTTGGTAGCCGGTCCGGCCGCGCGTGCATTAGTGTTAGTGTGGTCGACACGCGGCTCGCGCCCATTTGTTTTGGTCTGAGATGCTGGTGCTCTAGTGCGACATCTAGCGCCTGAATATCGTATATAGCTCCTTTAATAAGTGCGTATGCTAGGAATGCTATTCTCTTACTTTCTCTTCTAGTGTCTAAGATGTGTGTATAAGGGGAGTGCTCTATAGCTCTCTTAGGTGATTGACTTTGTATTAGAGCATGTAAAGAGAGAGCCAGAAGCCACTTATATAGCCACTTGCATATGCGGTGCCAGCAAAAGAGAAAAGGCGAGCAGGATGACAAGCACGCCAAACCGATGCTTGTCATGACTGATATCACAGCTCGGTACCTCTCAGAACCTCCTGGGAGTTCGATCACCTTCCCCGATGGTCCAAACAGGAAGCTAGGTCTGCTGCATTTCCACACTCTGCTGTGTGTCTGTGCGTGTACCGTGAAGTGCTGGAGTGTTACTGCATGAATGCATGTGTGAATATGCATTTGCAAATAATTTGCAGATATGGATGTCTTTGAGTCGTTGGGATGCGAGAGATGATGTACTGAATGGAAGCAGAGTGTTGGTACAGGAAAACAGAAGAAGGCAGCAAAGGCAGAGAGGTTTATGCTTAACACTGAGAGGTTTATTTATTGAACAGGAAATAAAGTGCTGATTAGAATTTTGGGCCGTGTTCTTCAGTCCTGTAAATGATCAAATGGTTTGGACGACTTGCTTGAATATATGAAAATGACTTCAGGTTTTATGTTTTACACCCTTCGGTATTGATCATACTAGGATGGAAGAACACTGTGTTAGCACTCAGAGAAGACGTTAATAGAAGTTGAGGGTGGCTGATGGCATGGTCCAAGGTCAAAGGTTAAGGGTAAAACTCACAGTAGACAGTCAGGCTGATGGTTTTTTTTGAGCGGGTGTTGAGGTAGGTGTTCTGGGCCAAGCAGGCATAGTTGCCCGTGTGCATGCGGAGGATCTTGGTGATGATGAACTGCGGTCCAGTGTAGACCTGGGAGTTGTTGTAGAACCAGACATACTGACTAGGGGGGTTGGATTGTGCTTGACACAGTAAAGAAACAGTCTCTCTTTCCAGGGCTGAGTAACCCCGCTCTGTCACACTGTACGGAGTCACATCTATCTGAGGGATATCCGGGCCAACTACGGAAAAAGGACATAAACAAAGTGATTTAGGCTAATGACGAGGGAGACAAATGTCCTTAACCAGACTGTGCTGAGGTGACTGCTGTGTAGATTAAGTTGGGTAGTATTGGACTTTTTTGGCATATTTATGCTATTCAATTCAAGCAACGTATAAAGAAAACACAAAACTTGTAATGGGTAAAACTGATATCTCCACACTTCTAATGTCAATTTTATGCTTCCCGTCTTTTGTGGCTTGCCCACTTCGATAGGCAGAACG
>OMKK01083787.1:0-15785 GCA_900302305.1 Polymixia japonica | reverse complement strand
TCTCTCTCTCTCTCTATATATACTGTATCTCTCTATCTCTCTCAGCAGGGCTAGAATGACAGGACGATGCCGCACTCATCTATTATGGAAAATGGATGGATGGATGGACAGGTTAGCGTTCTACACACACACATGGACACACGCACACACACAGACACGCACATAAAACGCACGTTGACTAATACTTGACATCTATAGTACATACTTTACATAAATATTCCTAAACATTCTTTCCTTACAGACATTTAAAAATGAAAGAAATCCTTTTGACATTTGACACAACTCCTTCCTATTCACAACTACCCATGCACAAAACCACACACACACACACACACACACACACACACACACACACACACAGTCGTCTATCTAGGAAGAGAGATTTATACCTTCATAGAAATTCTTTACCCATGGTTTGTGCTTTTTTAGCACATCCTTGGGGAAAAACAAATCTCTCCGTTACAGATGACAAGACTTTGTGCCAAGTAAGGTGAACCTCAGCAAAGCCAAAACAGAGACGAGTAGTATTTTGCTCAGCAAAGACCTGTCCCCTTTCCTCACAAATCTCCAGTGATCTATGATGAGTTGTAAAAAGAACAAATGGCTCCCTGCTCTAAGACCTGCACGCTCTGCTGCTCTCAGAAGGGATAATAACTTAGGATGTCATCTAAGGACCGGAGAACAAAACAAACACCGCTGATGGGATTTGGATTAAAGTAGATTTAGAAATCTGGTATTTCAGAGCGATGGTTTGTGTTTCCTTACAGCATGCCCCGACCTTGCCATTATTTAGAACACCAGTTGGAGAGGTCAGGGCATAGCGAAGGCCTGTTGCTAACTGGCTAAAGGCCTATCCAATCAAACAGACTTATTCTGACACTAATCTGCCATGTTTTTTTCTTGTATGTTTGTTGTATGTTCACTTGTGTGTTTTTAGTTTTATGAACGAGAGATATATGGATAGAGAGAGGAAGAATGAGAGGGGGGGGAGAGAGAGAGAGAGAGAGAGAGAGTGAGTGAGAGAGTATGTAATGTGAGACAGTCATCAATGAATGCAAGACATACAGTGATCAGTTTTCTTAACTTGGCAAATGGTCTGAATAGCGGTATAACCTAAACAGCCACTGAGAGTAATAGTGTCAGACTGGTTCACTGTATATATATTATTAACCATATCCTAATAAGAACAAGAAAGTCAAAGTAAAATTGTAGAAATAGCTGGAAATGGGAATTATTAAATTAATGAAAGTAAAAGAATTTCAAATACAATACTGGTAAATTTCAGTATTAATTACTACATACTATATTGTTAAATAAGGGTTCTTCTCATGATGCAATGCCCAATTATAATTATAAATCACTTTTTAAAGTGGCAATCTCTGAAGATCTCCAAAGATTTTCGTTTAAATAAATGTCTGTTAAGTCACTATCTATCGTCGAATGAGGTAACACAATGGTGATTGAGCCTATGGCCCACTGATGAAAGCCCTTGCATTTGCAGTATTATGAGTATTAAGAACCAGGTGTCTGTGACTACTTTCCTGCCATGCATTCAAATTAGCATTAGTGACACGTCTTCCCTTTGAAGTGAGGTCCAAAAACACACCTGCGATTACCGCTTTTCACCATAGATGCCGCCAAAGACAACGAAACGGAGGTCTTCAAGATTGCCACTTTAAGGTCTAGCACAAGGGAAGCAGTGCATAAGTAGGGCACTGTGATTCAGTCATTGACCACTAGAGGGTGATATAGTCTGTCCTGAGCCTGAAGTAAAGCATGACTTTGTTGGGCATGACAAACTGTTTTTTCAAAATGTAAGCAACTGGTCTATTTTACCTATTTATGAAATATAAGATAGATATCTCCATAAAAATAGATTGATCAGCCCACTTGGATGACTATTATTTCAACAAGGCTGTGTTTGAGGGGAAAATTAAGACCAGAGCATATTTACAGTGATTATTATAAAATTATTTTATTCATAATACAATTTGTATCAGATATATTGCTGCATCACATATTGTTATAATGAATGCTTGTTAAATAATAAACCCATGTACAAAAAATTATAATACATAAAAATCAAAAAAATACAAGACAATCAACAAAAGGAATGCTAATCAGAAACCATTACTCACTATACTGTACTCAGTGTGTGATGTCGCTCCCAAACTGAATGAGGAACAGATAACATGTAACAAGGTTACAGTAATCTGATTACAGAAAATTGGTAATTGTAATCCTTTATGGTTATTGTGAAAAACGCATGTTGCATACTACCAGTGTGTTTCTGTCTTGACATAATTTGACGTGTCTAGAAATAATGGTCGATACTGTTTGTAGATGATGTCAACAGCCCTGTACAAATTAAACCTCTCTTACTTCTTCATATTGTATAGAGTTGGAGGTGGGGGGTGCAACTGTAAAGTAATCTGATTAAATTAATTAGATCACAATATAATTTGTGTATTATCGTGTATCACAGTACAATTTTAAGCAGGCAACCATCTGTTACTACTAATTACAATATTAAGTAGGTAATCAATATTCTGTATATACTGATTACAATTTTAAGTGGGTAATTAAGGATTATATTTTAAAAGTAACCCTATCAATGCTGTCCGTGAACAATTATGACTTAACAGAGCACAAAAACCGAAGACAAATTTGGATGGCTTTGTTCTTCTTTAGTCTTGTAGTGAACTGTTGATATATGTTTACATGGTCATTTTTATTTAAAAATGGATCTTCAACAACCTGTGTCAATGAATACTAAAGCCCACAGATGACCACAAATAAAAACATCAATATGATAAAACAACAAAAAGTCATCAATAAATAAAAATGTTCTTTACAAAGAAAAACAGACACATCATACAAATGATACAAAAGTACAAGTACAGTAAATGTATTACGTCAGGACAGGGAGCAAAGCAAATAGATAAGGTCTTCTGCTCTTCAGTGGAATGATTGGTCAGTTTGTTCGACATGGGAGTGTATGACTGATGCCAAAAAAAGAGAGCGCAAACATGAGAGATAGAGTCAGAGATTTTTTTGTTTTGTTTTACAAAAGGATATAGTAGGGGGCAAAGTGTGGGGTCAACTGCATTGGACATCAGGAGATAATCTCATCCATTCAGTCTGAAGTAATTTCCAACCGCATTTAACAGATCTGTGCAGTATATACTCATTCCAAACCCATTTCCAATGAAAGTCAAACGATCTCTACCTTGATCTTCATCATCAGTTAACTCTAACCTATGAGTTAACCATGCCGGCAAGCATTCAAAATCGGAACCAAAAATATTCTCTTTTCAAAGAACAGATACACACAAAAAAACCCCAGAAAGAAATGAAGAAAACGTTTCAAAATTGGACTTAAACCTAAACCCCCAAAATATAAGACCATTCATTGTCTGCACACCATTGTCTTTAGAATTCCAGTCATTACCAATGTAACAGCCACTTCCAGTGGAACAGACAGTGGGTAGTGACTGTCTGTTTACCAGTTGTCCAGGGCCAGGTATATATCCTCATGGTAAACGTTAGGGTTGAAGTAGGGTCATCTCATCTGAGATTGAAGAGAGTTTAGTTTGTAGTAAGGGTTGATTCAGACGTACTGCTCTTTGGGAAAAGTGTACGGAGCAACTCCTGGTGGAGGAGACGGCAAGCCTGGTACTGAGGGATATTTAAAAATGGCAGCGCTGTTTGAAGGGGGAGAGAGGGCACATTTGGAAGAGGCCTGGGTGAAGGAGGAGGTGTTGGTGGTGGTGGTGTTGGTGGGATCTGAGGAGTGGTAGGGATGCTGAGGCAGAAAAGTGAGAGGGGGATTGATGGGAGGGGAGTAGGGCTCCGGGTAGTCCTCCTTGTTGCAGGCCAACCTGTAGCTGACATAGTCTGCTGTGTTGGGAAGCTCCTCATAAAACTTTCCAGAATGCTGTGGAGACAATTTTTTTTTGAATAATTATGAATAAATTTTTAATGAACAAACATACAGAGAGACAGACAGACACACACACACAGATATATATATATATATATATATTTTTTTATTCCTACCTTATGTAATGATTTACCAGTTACATTCTGCGCACATTCTAGAAACACTGGAACATGATATCTACAGTAATAAAAACACATACTGGGAAACAGTCAACTCACCTGGATGTCATCGCTTGGCTTTTTCCTTACAGGTTGGGACAGTTTTCTGGAGGGAGAGTCATTACTGACCAAGCAGAAAGTGATAATATAAGACAAACGATTAGAATGACAAAAGGGAGTCAAAAGAATTTGAGGAAAAACAAGCACGTGAAACAAAGGGAACAAAGTAACATGTACATACGAGTCTCCATCTTTCCTACTCCTTATTTTGAGCACCAGGACTGTGATAGTAATGCCCATTAGCACCCCAGCAGCCAATAACAACGCAACCACGCTGATGACATCACTTGTTGCTACCTGGGGCAATGGTTTTTCTAAAGAGAAAAGGGAGCATACCAACAAATATTCACATAAAGACATGCATTCATTTAGTTTTGATCAAAGGTAATGTTAGAGGTGTGTAGAACAAAATGTGCAGAATTTAAACTGAATGTTTACTGTTTTTTTTTTTTTCCTTCACTCATGTAAGACAGTGTAATTTAATTTTACTTTTACTTTAATTGAGAGATTTTTTTTCATGGAGAAGTGCTTTATAAATGATCAGTAGTAGCAGTAGTAGTAGTGGTGGTAGCAGCAGTAGTTGTAGTACCATTATTAGATGCCATCAAAGGAACCAGGTGACCCCAGTTAACCATACCTATGATGCTGACCTCCACCGAGGCAGATCGTGTCCCAATGCTGTTGGTCGCGTCACACACATAAATTCCTTCTAGGTCATACGTGATTGGTCCTTTAAAGGTCAGGACATTGTCTCGGATCTCAACATTGCTCGGTATTGTACCATTTACCCTGCGGAATACATAGGAAAATCCATCCTAAAACAGACATCACACATGTTCTATGATGTTGGACAACATTTAACTGGGTGTTATTTTTAACCACTGCATTACCACTTACCCCTGCATGTGTGTGAACTGAAAAGTTTGCATATATACTGTATTTATATATTACTTTTTTGAAATATCACTAACTAGTTCCCTGGTTACCACAAGATAGGGTGGGATAAGGCTAGCTGTGATCAATCAGATTGCTTGTAATTAAATTAGCCATTAATAATTAATAACACTGACAATTAATGAAAAGATGACAGGGCAGCCACAGAATGTTTGAACTTGTTGAAGGTATAATGAGTAGAATTTGTCGGTTGCGGTTTGTGAACACAACATTCAAAGTTGGCCCCTCCCCCCCCGGCTCAACGGCGGTTGAGACGAGACGAGACGAGAGTCCCGCTCTCACGCCCCGCGCGTTGTTATTGGCTGGGGTCTACACACCCACGTGGGTGCACTGCCTAAAGGTCGACGCCCAGAAACGTCTCGAACACAGCAAAATAAGAAGATACAGGCAGAGGGCAGGGTCTCTGCAGATACAGACACCAACACACACTTCGAGTGGGTCATAAGGGATGATTGAGAGGGATTATTTTTGTATGAGTCTATACATTGTTTTTTAGGAAAATCCTACTCTGTATACCTTTAACCTAAATGATCTCTGGAAAATCAACTCAGAAAATAATAACAGATAAAAGTATTTTTTTATTGTTTTTGTTTCCTGTCAACATACTGCCAAGGTCATAGGATGCATGAATTCTGATTTAGGGGGAAATTTGCCTTACTTGTTAGTTTGAGTTAAACACAAACAAACACAGGCAGAGACAAATGCAGATGTACTCACACTCTCCACTGATAAAGAGACACAGTTGGGTTGGCATCAGCTTGGCAAGTCAGTTGGACATTCTCTCTGTTCAGGTACCAGTTTCCATCAAATCCATCCACTGACACATCTGGCTCAACTGATACACACACACACACACGCAAAATCTCAAAATAAAATCTCAAATAGCATCATGGCACACAGCTAAAACACTTTGAATAGCATCCCATGACTCCTGAGGAATGTTTCTTTTTACCTGTATTGTAATCAGACAGACAGAGTGAGACAGGGAGAGAGAGATAGAGAGAAAAATGTCTTACACTGGATATCAAGGGTGACGCTGTCAGTGAAGACCTCGTCATTGTAGGTGGTGACACAGGTGAGGGTCTCCTGGTGTGTTTCTCTGCTTGGCACTAAAATGTAGTCGCTCTGCACCGTGAACGTCCCGTCTGAGTTACGGACCTCTCGGGTGGTCGCTTCTCCAGGCACTCTTGTCTCCCACCTGCTCCCATCAACAAACGATCCCAAAATATTGTTACTTTAGTTCACAACACATCAATTCATACATGTATATATTGTATATGTACACACACACACACATAAATACACACAAAAACATCTCACCTGATGGTACCAGGTGGTTTCCCATTGGCAGAGACACAGGTAGCCACTGGAATTTTCACATTGGAAGCCCGGGCCACCAGGGTGGGCGTGGACAGACTCATCTGGGTGGTAGGGCGAGCTAAAAAAATCAAAATAAACAATAGCTGTGTTCACAACCAATGACAGATTTTGCAGAAGGTTACCAAGGGAGGTGTCAAGGAAACCAGGTCCTCACTCAGGTTGAAGCGCTGTTCGATTTAATGCAAGTTTATTCAGCATATACGCAGAGAGCAGACATACAGAGAATCACAGTGTCATCCCTGCAAGTGTGTTCTACCCCTGAGGAGAGAAGGCTACGCACTTTATAGGGAAAGGTAAACAAAGACTCCCTACGTATAAGGGCGTCTAAGGATGCCGCGCGTGAAATGGGAAGAACAGGGAGTTCTCACAGTCTGTTTCTCAATAATAGCGGATCAGTTTGGACATAAACATGTAACAATCGTAGCAGTAGGTGAAATGTATAATGTATAATTACTATATGTACATATTTAGCCCGGAAAATCACATCAACAACAAACAGATAGAAGGTGGCAGATGGCAGTTTTACAGTTTACAAATTGTATACAACCATGAGATGACCATAACCTATGCTCAGCCATATCTGCACTTTGTTGCAGCAAAATGACATCATCGGGCAAGATCACAATCAGTCTGAGAAACACACAATTTTACATGGACATCAATATAAACAGCAGCAGCCTTAGCAGCATGGTCTGCCATGGCAATTCCTTTAGACACAGAGTCAGTGTTGTAGGTGTGGTCTTCACATTTGACTACAGCAATTGCTTAGGGGAGAAGGTATGCTTGTAAGAGATTAGACACCAATAGGCCATTTTTTTTTATAGGAGCGCCTGTAGAGGTGAGCATAGCACGTTGTTGCCAAAAGTGTGCCAAAATCATGGACACAACAAAACGTGTATCTGGAATCAGTGTAGATGGTTACAGACTTACCTTCAGCCAGACAGCAGGCACGAGTTAGGGCTTGTGCAGAGCAGGAGGAGGGTAGAGCCGCTTGAGACTTTCAACTACTTAAACTTCAACTACTTCGAAATCAGAGCAAATTGCAAAAAAAAACAGCATATGACACCCCATCCTTTCGGTATGCAGACCCATCAGTGTAAAAAAAAACGAAATCAGAGTTAGGAAAACATTAAATGCAGTGAGTGTATTGGTGTAGCAAGTCTGAGGCTCTGTGGTGATGTTTGTTTCCCTATAGTGTTAAGAGTGTGCACATCATGACAAACGTTCAGCTACAAATAGGAGGAAGGGTTGTGAGTAGTTGGGAAGCCCTGGCGCTGGAGCAGAGAGCTGAGCCTGTTTCAGTGCAAATGTCCATGTGAGGGGGTTGGTCCTGGGGGCTGTTTAGGGTTTTGAAATATCCCATAATGCTTTAGTCAGTACTGCATGGTCTGAGATCCACTGCCTACAATAATGTAAGGAATGTTTTAATTTGAGCCGCTGTAGTTGGCCTTGGGAGACTCTGAATAACAGCAGTCCTAGAGGGACTGAACATAACCCATGTAGGTGACAGTAGGAGTGCATAGCTGTGCCTTGGCACATCAACATGTTCTGATAGCGTCCCCGAATCCCACTGCATGCGAGATGAACACGATAGTCCTGCTCGAAGCTACCAGGCAATTGCACAGTTCTGAGGTCAGCCAGAAGGGCTTGTGAATACAAGGTAATAGACTCTGTATAGCCCTATGGGAGTCTGGTCCAAGTATATTGTCGTCCCTCATAGGTAAAGGCGAATAGGAATTGGCTGTCAGGGTGCAGGGAAACAGAAAAGAATGCACTGCACAAATCAATGACAGACTAGCATGTGGTGGTTCCAGGAAGGGATGCCAGAATATTAGTGGTGGGGTTTGGCACTAGAGGAAATCGGGTAAGTACAGCATTGTTAATTGCACTTAGATCCTGCACAAAGCGATATTTGTTTTTTTTCCACAGGGAGAATAGGAGTGCTACAACAGCTTACACAGGGGACAATCACGCCTTGTTCTAATAGTGACATAATGACAGGTGTTATTCCCTCTACTGCTTCAGGCTTGAGTGGGTACTGCGATAAAGGAGGAAGAGGTTTCTGATTGTGTGACCATAACTGGGGCAGCCGAGGTTATCAAACCAACACCATCTGAGTGAGCTGCCCAAAGTGAAGAGGACACAGCTGCAATAATTCTTTCCCTAACCGTAGCTTCCTCTGTCGTTGCTTTCACTTGTGCCAGATACATCAAGGTTGTAGCTTCTGAGGCCTGGTGAGAGGGTACATCAATATAAATGCTATCTGGAGTACAATGGATAGTACAGTTCATTTTGCACAGTATGTCTTGCCCTAACAAATTAACAGGGGTTGTTGGTGACATTAGGAATGAATGGTTGTGTTCACAAAATGGCGTGCCTAGCTCAGAAAAAGGGGCCCACGGTGACAGTGGCTGGCTTAGAAATGGGAGTGGGAAGTGGAACACCTGATACAACTACTGTTTTGGCAAAATTACGAGAAGGGGCAAGTGAAACAGGTTGAGTAGAAGGGTTGATAGCAGAAAGAGTAGCACCAGTGTCAACAAGGAAGGAAACAGGGGCACCATTAACATCCAGTGTCCGACTAGGCTATGAATGCGCATCAGCAATTTTCATTAAAGGACCTTGTATCACTGTCTCGACATCTGTGTCTGTGTCCTGCTTATTGTGTGTGTGGTGGTGGAGTTGGTATGAATGAATGAATGAATGAAAAATGTATTGGTCACTCCAAGAGTATAAACTCTGGTCACAACCAAAGGGTCGGGGCGGAAGCCTCAGCTTATATAACATACCTACATACATATATATGTATATCATATACACGTACACACACATACATGCATGGGTATATACATTCACATACATACATGCATACATACATAAGTACCTGTACCCGCATGTACATATATACATACGTAAAGAAAATGAATACTATCTTTCATAAGTTATGATAATTATAATACTCAATGTTTTCCATTGTTTGGTTACCCAGGAACAAGTCTGTATTTATCTATCACCATGTCTTTATACCTTTTTTTAAAGGTATAAAGTAGTGTAGTTGTGCAGGGAGTGGGTTTGGGTTCTGCATAGTGAAAGGATTTGTTGGTGTACTTGCCTGAGGGCCTGGGCCAGCCAAAAGAATTTGTTCCCTGAAGGGGCAGTCTCTCACCCAGAGATCTAACTGCCTTGAGTGCATTATGAAGTGTCTAACTGACAGCCGTGAGTACATTACGAAGGGCAGGGTTGGTAATAGCCTCTTCCACGTCCTGCTCTGCTTCTGCCGTGGCTACATACAACATGACTCTGTTTTATGTTGCAATCCATCAACAGCTGCAACAATTATCATAAGTTGAGGAACAGAAGTTTTAGTCTGTAAGCATATTTTGCAGTGTCCTCATTTTTCTTTTGTTTAATTTGATGAATTTCAGTCCAATTAGCCTTTTAGGAATCATACCCTGTGTTTAAGAAATGTTCTATGATCTCATTTAGTGTTTCTCCTAACATGGGGTCATTTTTGTGATTTACAATTCATCTTTTGTTGGAAATGTATGAAGGTACATTATTTATTTATTAAGATCTACTATAAGAATATGCTTCTAATGTATGAAAAATAATATTTCTGGGATACTACATAACCCAAAATAAAAGCAATAAGCCTAAAACCCTGTCCACACAGAAAATATTATTATTATTAATATTAATATTATCTTATTCCTCTCCTTTTTTCTTTTCTATTATTTTATTTTAGTCTATTTTATCCCCCCTTTTTTTGTTATTGTTCAAAGTTTATTCAGCATATATGCGGAGAGCAGACATCCAGTGTTAAAGGGCTAAACATTTTATAGGGAAAGGTAAACAAAGGCTCCCTACGTATAAGGACGTCTAAGGATGCCGTGCGTGAAATGGGAAGAACAGGGAGTTCTATTCTACTCTATTGGGAGTTCTCTGTTCCTGTCCTTGGGTGTCTCCTAGCTAGATCAGACCAAACTCAGGAGGTCATAATAATAATATAAGTGATAATGATCATCACTAAAAAGGGCAGGTCAGAATGTACAGGTCAGTTATGAGGTTTACATAAGGTTTATGTAAATGTACATGAGGTTTATTACTAAGGAGATCATACATACTAAATATATACTATAAACTATAAAGACTATAAGGTGAGATGGTAAACATAGGCTTCTACAGAGGTCACGGTGATATAGTGTTATTTATTATAGTGCAGACGATCCTAGGTGGACATAAGCGAAGATTCTTTCAGAATCACATCTGGTGTTAGAATTCAGAGCGATAAGGTTGTTATTACATTTTGCACACTTTACGGATTTTGGCACTGATATGCCGCCACATCACACCGGCCCGTCTTACCGTAGACCGTGAGGTTCACAGTGCTCTCCCGGTTCCCCGCGGGGAACGTGGTGTATTCACAGATGTACGAGGCCTCGTCGGAGAGGCGGAGCGAGGAGAAGGTAATGGTGGTGTCTTCCAAAGTCGGGGTTCGACGCCGCACCGCTGCGTTCTTGAAGGCCACGCGGTCCTTGTAGGGTGGAGCCACCGACACACCCAGGGACGGGTTGGCAATGGCCACGTTTTGCTTACTGCCGTTAACCAATTTCTGCCATGTTACCTGGGCGGGGATAGAGATGGAATTATGGATTTTGATTTTGATTTGATATACTCTATAAGTCTCCAAGAGGAAAATTCTCTTTTAGGATATTTTAATCTATTATAATCCTTCTGATTGGAAAGCCTCCATTCCATGTTTTGTTTTTTTTTTCGGATCAACAAGGATTCACATTACATGTGAAGTATAGTCTTTTTTTTTTCTTTGCCGTTTGCTGTAAGCTTTATGCATGATGAGTGGGATCAAAAAAGATCTGATATTTTGTATACTGATAACAAATAATAATGTAATAGTAAAAATACGGTGTGCTTCTGTTAAACCTACAGTCATTGCTGTGGGTATCAATGTGGATGTCTAGTAGGTGTTTTTGGTTGTGCGGGGTTCATGTGTATGCCTGCTCATGCATGTGTTCCATGTGTCCCGGTGGACGACTACCTGGGAGATTTTAACAGGTGGGACGCTGTTGATGAACTGACAGCGGAGATCGACTTTTGAGCCCAAGTACCCTGACTTCCCGGCATCCATTTCCACAGACTGGCCATTTATTCCTAGGACACAAACACATGTGTTAAATACATAAAGTACACCCAACACACACACACAAAAGAGGTAAAAAAACCCAACAAATGCAAACCTCCCCATATTTCTTCAGGATTTTTGAAATCAGAATCATAAATTTAAACAGGCACGGCAGACAAACAAATACACAGACAACTTGAGGGTTGAGCGCTGGCATGCTCTAAGCTCCTCAGTCAGCATAGAGCTTAAAAAGTGAGCTACTGAGCTGTCAGCAGTGATACCTGTTTCGGGAGCGTGAGAGGTCAGCTGAGGTGAAAGGTGAAGGATTAGAGTGAGGTATAAATAGGTGGGATCTGTTCTCACTGACTTACTGATCCCTTTAACATATCACACAGTCCATCCCCCTGCTTCTTGACAGTACACCGCTCACGTGTGTGTACTTGTGTTAGGGGGGTAGAGATATTTTATTGAACCTTAACGATCCCGGGCAGATACAAGTGGACATTGCGATGGTGGGTCTGAGGTAGAGAGCACTGTGCAATGTAACCTAAATGACTTTCATCATCAACAACAAAAACAGCAGAAGTGTAGTGGATGAGAAAATGGCAGATAGCCGTCAGACCGCTAGTTCTAAATGTAGGCTGACAAACAGTAGATGCTCTGCCAGTATTTGTGTGTGAGCTGTTTTGCTAACTTCATTGTCCTCACCTCATCTAGACTAGAAAACATCACCCATCCATAACATCGACATTCCTAGAACCTCACAGACCTTTCAAAATAAAAGAACTGCTTTTCTATCTGTGGCCTACAAACTTAGTATTTCATTGTTTATTCAGACAGTGAGACACACAGGAGAGAAAGATCTGGCACATCACTGGACACGTGTACATGAAATGTAATCAGTTATTTGGATTTTGTGATGCATTTTGTGGCACTTGGCGGGTGTGGAGAACGTCTTGAGGTAATATGACTTTGTAACAATGTACTTTGTTAAAGGTGCTATCTGTAATCGAATTACCACATTGTATGGTGAGATATAGTATAATGGCAATGGTCTGAAAGCTTCCCCTCTCTCTGTTTTGACTGTGTCTCAGTGGCGATGTTTCCCTCTGGTCATTCTGGTCTTGGTTTTGCTTTGACGGCCCGTCAAACAGATCCTCCCCTCAGCATGAACAAGCTGGAACAATGTGTTTCTTGTTTTGGTTTGTTAGTCTAATTCATCTCACCAGTGCTTGAGTGCCAATCTTACTGATAGCACCTTTAAAACTTTACTTGAAACCTGCTATAAATAACAATAAAAGATTAAATACAGCTACATAACACATTCGTAACGTAATACATTATTTTCCCATAGGGAAATTCTCTTCTTACTTGTTTCCCTCTAGAGGGACAACGGCACACAGGGTCAGATACAGAACAGCAACCCTGCTGGTAGAGATTCAGTGTTGTGTTTAAGGATCCTGCTTGCTGACATGGGGACTTGAACCTGGGTCCTCCCTACTCACTAGGGCACCCTATAGTGACCTTATTATTATTATTGTGCATTGGTGGCAGTAAGGAGGAGCACTGCAGACTCAGCACATTGGTGCCAGACATGGCTTTTAATGATGAATGGAAAGGAATTCATTCTGACTTGCAAGTTCTGTAATATCTATATCTGTAATGTAGCAGGAGAATAGTTTTTCACTTCATGAGGGAAGATTTTCAGAATAAATGTCTTTTGGGCAATAGCCTAACATTTCCTCTCCAGAATTTGCATTAGGTGGTAATTTTCAAAGAATTTAAATGCCAGACACTTTGGCCAACAGAGGGCTGGAATATAAATATGTGTTGTCCTGTTAGAGCGTGTAGTGTGTAATGTATAGTGAGTATAACCTAGAGCCAAGGTCAATGTAATTGTATAAGTATATACAATTTTATTGTATATAAAACATTACAATAAATACAGACAGGAGAGTAAAAGAGACAGAGAGAGAGAGAGAGAGAGAGAGAGAGAGAGAGATAAAGCACAATGGGACACGAAAAAATAGCTTTTTCAAAGCACTCGCCTTCCCTACTCCTAAACACGGGTTTGAGCTTAAAGAGAGTAACCAGTTTCTTTAGATTAATCTTTCTGAAGGCTATTTACATGCAGAGGGTGCTGTGATCATAAAGGTTGTCCTGCTTATCTCTGTCCTGCCTTCTGAAACAGTAAGCAGGAAGCAAACGTAAGCTTTCTGATTTCTGAATGATGTTGTCTTTCAGCAAAACATTGACCCCCTACCTGCTCGCTCATTAAGTTCCTGTGGCGCATAAGCTAAACTATCAATAAATAAATAAGATCTCCAACAATTACTCTGAAATAAAACTCAACAACTCATTGAATCTACACAAAAAAACATAATATATATATATCTATGTGGATATACAGTATATTGGAAATGGAAAAAAACATATTTTCCTACCAAATGTACTGCTTTTCAACCACATCTGTACTGCTGTTACCCATCACTCCACCATGACCAATATCATCACATTACAAAGATGTAACGACTTATCCGTGTACAACCTGAGCCTTCTGTATTTGACAACAATAATAAATGTAATGGTTTTGTACCTGAGCCAAAGTGTTTGCAGTATCTTACATTGCCAACTATTATATCTGTGTGCCCATGTTGAGGCCTGCGTATGGGCGGCCTTGAAGGTTACCAGTGGGAGTAGATTATTGCATTTAGGATATTAAATTTCATCTGCATGAGAGTTCTATTCCAAAATATTATGTTATTACATTAAATATCAGGTTTAGAAAAATAATACAACAAAACACACTTAATTTGAGATTCATTTTGATGTTGATGTCGTGGATCTTCTGTAAAGATTTGTGGCTCAACCACTTTGCCTCCTTATCAGTTATTTCTATGAATGTGTTTTGAAGTCAGTGCCTTGAGCTATAATTTAGAGAATGTGTATTTGACAATGTAAAGTCAAGGAAATGAGGAGGAACATGTTATTTTCAAAATGGTGAGATGTACAAAGATTGGTGTGTGTGACACGACATCCATATCAATGAAGTGAATTGTCACAGCCTGCAGAGCATTCATGCTCTGAACTCTGACCTGCTGGCTTCTCCAACTCTTTCTGCCCTCTGCATTTTATATACTGGAACTCAGAAAGGTACACAGAGGTATGAAGGTAAACAAGCCATTACAGTTCAAAACAAGCTTGGCTTCTCCCATAAAATAACATAAAGCATAGAACATTTTAACATAAATAAAAATAGCATACGAAGCAGCTTTAAATCATTTGTTTTTGGTTTTTTTCAAATAATTCTTCTTTGTTTTAACCTGTTTGGAGTACCAAATGGGGGAGGTTTACGGCATCAGGACAATTCAGCTCGCATCAAGTAAGGTGTCAGTAACAGAAGAGTAGACTAAATTGAATTTTGAGTGCCTGGGTAGTATAAATCCCCACCTAACTGGCACCTAAGTAGTCTTAAACAAACTAAAATAAAATAAAAGTATTTGCAAATACTTTGTTTTGCACATGTTGCACTTATGCACCTAAGCATGCATGTACCTGAACATTTTCCAGACACCCACACAGACACCCACACATACAGTACAGTGGCTGTATAGAAGATATAAGATTTAGCATGATAATTGCTTAGGCAACCCCATGGAGTAGGTATCATGAAACATATCTGGCACTTAATTTAATCAATTAATTAAGACATCATATAGATTGGTTTGAAGCAATTATACACACATACACACAGATATAATATAATATACAATATATACTACATACAACACTGTACTACTACAAATGTGAGTTGGCTGTATGATCGAGGTAGTAAGGCTTAAAATCACTGGAGCCCCAGCTGAAGAAAAGGCAGGGAAAAGTGAAAATATCCCCAGAATTACAGAATAGTCATAATTCACAAAGTTATTTTAGACAGTGCCAACTGTCAATGATAGAGTGCCACAAAAAATGTGTTGTTTTTTCAAGTTGCACTTGTACACACACACACACACACACACACACACACACACACACATACACAAACACACACACATACACACACACACACACACATACACAAACACACACATAAACACACACACACAAACACATACAAATATACACACACACACACATACACTCACACACA
>OMKK01083786.1:0-10534 GCA_900302305.1 Polymixia japonica | reverse complement strand
GTTTGTGTTTGACAGGGAGAAAGAGAGAGGTAGAGCTGTCAGCACTTATTAGTTATGCAGGTGTTCGGTAATGACTATATAAGTCTGTGTACATGTATGAGTGTATGTGTGTGTGTGTGTGCGTGTGTGTGTGTGTGTGTGTGCGCACACTTATGAGTGCGTGTTTGTGGTCCATATTCTCAGGTCTGGAATAGGCCTACTCATCAAGGAGACATTTTATTCTGCCAATACGACTACAAAGTAAAACATTTTACATTAGTGTCTGAGAAATTAAATTAAAAAAAATCACACTTCAAAGGAATGCGGTGAAACGGTACGGCTGCAACTCTGTTAGTCTATTTATGAACGTTGATCACTCGCACTTTCTCCCCAAGGCAAGCCAGCATGCTGAATCACCACAGAGCAGGCATCTATCTGAGAGACAACATGCATATTCAACCTGTCAGCCATGTCAGCATTGTAATGAGAGAACGAGAGCGTGATAGTGGCACAGAGAGAGGGAGAGAGAGACAGATGTACAGAGAGACAGAGATATGCCTTATTCCTTTGATACAATGTTGATAATTATGTGTCTCTGAGAAACACTTCAATATAAAAGGGAATCTTAAGTTAGAAGTGACCGAGTGGAAAATCGCCGGCTCCGATCCCAGAAACCACTGGAAAACTCTGCCTAACCCTCTACCCACGATAGAGAGTAGTTCACATGGTGTATACCCCAGACTCCCATTTTCAAGCTGACTCAATTCCAATTCTCTGGTCTGAGTCTGAGTTCGGAAACAGCTTTCACACCTGACTAAATGTACTGACCTCCAATCGGACCAAGTGTGAAAACACGGGCAGGGGAGTGACTGGTTACTGATCTAACATTAGTTTTCCATTCTTTTAATTTCAGTGCACTCATTGGTGCTTACGGCAACTTCCATTGACAGGGGCATATCAATTTCAGCCTGGTGAATTTTTGCCTCTCTTTCTAAAGGGGCGGTCACATTAACAGAAAAGTGTGCAAAGATTTGCTTCGCTTTTGGTGATAAAAGATATGACGTTGTGTAGTTAAGGGTAGGATGGTGCCATTTTCAAAGTTTGGTTTGCAGCTATCAAGAGGTAACTAAATTTATTTAAAAATGTTAATTTAAAAATGTTACCATCAAATCCAGTCTCAAGGCTGACTGAAAGCCAAGCTGCCTCTTTTTTTATTTTATTTTTGTAATCTGCCTGAACTGGATTGTAAACCTCTGGGTAGTGTGATACGGCAATGATGAGGGACTTCTCCATTTTGGAGTGTTGTTGAGGTCAATTAAAAAGTATTTCTATTGGCTGAATTTGCAGGTCAAAGTTCAACGTAGCGAAGGGCGATACTGCTTCGCAACTTTTATAGAAATTATGCCATTTCTTCACCCTTCACACATTTTTGAAGAGTTCTTAATTCCAGGGGCAAAATTGACATAGCCCATGCCTGATTTGTGCATGCACCGTGTATAGTGGAACTTGTTCAGTCAGAAAAAGTTCACTTCAAGCTCAAATTCAGTGGTGATTATAGGAAGTGTTTATTGCATTTATTGACCGGGAGTGGCACTTCTGTTTGACCATAATGCACCTGGCAGGCCCTTTACCCTAGTAGGTAACACCACGAGGGATCCTGTCCCCAGACAGGACCTAATCAATGTCCTCACAACTTACTCTGTTTTGTCCTTCCTGGTGAATGATGAATGGAAGTGATGAATGTGTCACGGTTTTGCCCTGTTTTGTTATAAGTTAATTCCGTTCCTTGTTATCCTTACCTCCCTAGTGTATTTAGTCGTGTGTTCTCCCAGTCTTGGCATCTTCCTGTGTCTCTCTCTCTGTGTTGGTCTGGTTGTCATTTCAGACCCGTTGTGTTTCCCTTGGCCTCTCTGTATCTATTTGTCCCTCTGTCACTCTCTAGTCCCTCTGTGTTCCCTTGTTTGTCCAGCAGATGTCCTCAGTGTGTTCCCCACACGCAACCTAGCGTCTTCTCGTCTCAGCTGTCTCTTGTCTAGTCGTTACCCCAGTGTATTTGGTTTGTCTTCCCCAGTCAGTCTTTGTCAGATTGTAAAATCTGATTGTAAAATGTTAGTTAGTCTTACCTGTACCTGCCTTGATTACCTGTGTCTTACCTACCTGTCTTGTTACCTGAAGCCTACCTGCCTACTTGTACCCGTTCCTGCTTACCTGTATGTATTTGGAAATTCTTCAACAAAACTACATTTTGTTTGGACATTACCATCTTGCCTCAGCCTGCACTTGGGTTCTATTGACTAACTGTAACAGTACAATCTGACCAAACATTAACCCAGCGGACACGCAATTGCTCTGCCTGCCGCATATACTTTGGGAGTAGGAGATACTCTCATTGATACGTGGCCAGAAGTCTCCCGGTTCCCCCTCTGCTAACCAGCCTGCTAGCTTTAGGCCTGCTAGCCCACAGCCTGCTAGCCACCAGTCCGCTATCGTTGGGCCTGCTAGCCACCAGCCTGCTAGGTTTTCTGGCCTGATCATTCCCCTATAGCACTCCGGACCACTCGCAACCCGCCTGCACGTCCATCAATTAGACTTGGATTTGTTAGCTGGGCTCCCAGTCCTAACTTTAGCCTAGCCCCCAGTCCTGAACCGGCTAGCCTGCTACTCACATGTCCTGTTCCTGCCCCTGAAAATCCCCAGCAGTCCCCTTTCTATGGATCTGGCCTTGCCATTTTCCCCAGGTGCCCTCAGAGAAAATCTTCCAGGAGAAAGCATGGTCTCAAGGATCCCCGAGCCCATTGGCTTTCTCCACTGCCCAGCGCTCCCAAGTCTCCGCTGACCAGCTGCCCAGAGTTTCCGCTGACCAGTGCACCAGTGTCTCCGCTGCCCAGCACCCCAGCATCTCTGCTGCCCAGCACCCCAGTGTCTCCGCTGCCCAGCGCCCCAGTGTCTCCACTGTCCAGTGCCCCAGTGTCTCCACTGCCCAGCGCCCCAGTGTTTCCGCTGCCCAGCTCCCCAATGTTTCCACTGCCCAGTGCCCCAACGTCTCTGCTGCCCCTGCCGATGCTCAGCCTGTTCCTGTTCCCGAGCTGTCGGTCTCCTTTGCCGATGCCCAGCCTGTTCCTGTATGTTTGTCCACTGTCCCAACAGCATGTGAGTCCACTGTTCCTTGTTTGTCTGCTGTTCCACCAGCATGTTTGCCCACTGTTCCTACAGCCTGTTTGTCCGCTGTTCCTACAGCATGTTGTGTCCCTGTCTTCAGTCCCTGAGTTTCAGCTGTCCCTAGACTATCCCTGAGCTTAAGCTGTCCCCTGTTCTGGTGCTGCCGCAGTCTCCTGTGCTGTTGCAGTCTCCCTGGCTACACCGGTTCCCCAGACCGTCGCTCAATTAGCACATTAGAGTCATCGGACATCTCTACCAACGCCCTGCCAGACTTCCAGCCATCAGCCGCATCTGCCGACGCCCTGCCAGACCCTCAGCAGTCGCTTTCTCTGCCAAAGTCCTGCCAGACCTCTGGCAGTTGGCCTTTTCTGCTGGTTTCCAGCCTCTCGGCCGCCCTTCTAAGTGGTCCTGCCTACGTCGTCAACCTCGAGAGTGGCACCACCTACGTCGTAGCTCCGTTCAGTTGTCCTGCCTCCTGGTTGCCCTCTGGAGCAACTCCATCCATTGGCCTAGTCTTCCAGTGTGGGTTTCCAGCTCCCGGGCCATCCGCCTGAGGACCCTTCTTCTGCTCCCTGATCCTGTGTGTCTCTCTGTATGGGTCTGGTTGTCATTTCAGACCCGGTGTGTTTTCCTTGCCCTCTCTGTATCTCTTTGTCTCTCTCTCTGTCTCTGTCCCTTGCCCTCTCTCCAGTCCCTGAGTTGCAGTTGTCCCTAGTCTCTGAGCTGCAGCCATCCCTAGTCCCTGGACTGCAGCTGTCCCTGAGCTGCATTGTAAAATGTGCATTAGTTTATATCAGGACCTGTGTATCATGTAGAGGGAAAATACAATTAAAAAAGGTTTTTTTTACTTGTAGGTGGTCAAAAAAAATAACATTAAGGACTGAAGCCTTAATATCCAGTATTTTATGCCTTACGAGATGTTTATTATTGGCATATGCCAAACGCTGTTGCTATAAATAGATTCCATAGTCACCACCATATATTTTTGACAAATAAGTGCAAAATGTCAAGCTCCTCCAAAAATGGTACTGTGATGTATCACTATCGGTTTTGCTACTGCGTGACGATTTGATTGCTAACCACACTGTTTTGTTTCCGCTTGGTGAAAAACTTGAGGGGGAAAGCAGGAAGTAAAATTGGCTGGAGGTCAGCTTTAAATACTAGCTTTAAATACACCAAAAAGAAGGGGAGGATGGGAGGAGAGGAGAGAAGAGATGGGGGAAACAGCCATCATGCAGTTGAGTCGGTCAGGGCCCGAGGGGGCAAAATCCTATTGTTCCAGCTGGGAGAGAGCAATCATCTGATATCATCAAACTGTAATGAATCTATATCATCAGGAGAGTAGGAGAGGGAGAGGGGGAGAGGGTAGAAGTGAAGGAAACATTGAGAAAAGAAAGAAGGGAAGATGTAAAGGGAAGGAGGGGCAATGGGGAAGGAAAGAGGAGGTAGGGGAGGGATGAAGTGAGGGAATATAGGGAGAGAATAAGGGAGTTAGGGAGGGAGAGGGGAGGAGTGAGGAAGAGGATGGGGTGAGGGAACAGGATGAGGAAAGGCAGAGGAGCAGTTTTAAGGTCAAGCAGCAAGGGAGGACAGGTAGAGGCAGGATTGTAAAGATGTTATTGACAAAGGAATGAGTGAGTTTATGTCAATAAAATAAGTCAATATGTTTTTTAATTAATTCTTTAACCCATTTTCTCCTTGAGACCCTTGCCCACTGTCTTAGCTCGTAAATACTCTCCCATAGGAGCAAATTCAATATTTAAGTTATAGAAACCTTTGTCAGGTATGGGTCTTATGGGTAAATATATTGAAAAGTGTTACATGGGAGGCTATTTTTTTTCCTCAAAATGTATCTGAAATGTCCTCACATATCATAGTTAATAAGTAATATATAGCTATGTTATTATAATATATGACAATAACTAAGGAGAAGATAAGGTGACGTTTTTCAATTGATCTATAGACATCAGATTTCACACAATACCATATGAGATCAAATATATTGGTTATAATATCAATTATGGAGAGTGAGAGATAAAGGGATTTTTCATAATTTCATAATTTTTCATAAACTTTCATTAACAGAAATAGTCCACCATTTAATTAATTGTGTAGAACAGGACAAACGACTAACACCATTCCTAATGAGGCAAGCGAGCAAATTGAATGTAAGAACGCACGTCAAAATGTCTTTACCTGATCTGTCTTGTGTTGTGTGAGCACAAACTGAGAACAAGTCAATTATTCAAAGGGGTGGACCCTATTTTTGTGCCGTTTCTCTGCTCCCTTGCATGATGAGTAAGTTGCCAATCCCTTTTCCTTGTTTAAGTTGTTCCATTATTTGATTTTTTTAATATTAACTAAAATAGGACTTGTATGTGGCCACTAATCTAATGTTAGCTAGTAGCTAGATGTGCTTGCTTGCTGTCACAACAGAATTTGCTGTCAAATTAATTGAACTTGTGATCTCCAAAATCTGACTATCGCCACCCATTCCCTTTCTTTTTTAAAGACATCTTTATAAAATGGATGTTGTGGGCCATACAGTATAAACCTAGCCTTCACCACTGCAATCACTTAGTCCTCCATTTTGACTGTGAAACAACATGGGTATTTCAACCAATGAAAACCGTGTAGCAGGGTTCCCACTCAAAACAAATTTCAATGAAAAATGTTGTTTGGACTGTTATTGATTCCAACTGCCTGTGTAAATAATGGCTTGGACATTTTTTGTCCAATGAGCACATTCAATAATATCGCCCAATATTAAAACTTCATATTGTTTAGTGTAGGACTTAATATACTGTAGGCTACCCTATCCAAGTATTCAAAAATCAAACAAATGCTACATGGTCTATAAAGTTAGAATATTTAGGCCTAATACTCATACTCAATTGCTGCTGAAAATAATTTTGATTATTGCCATTGAACTGACTGCATCATAAATGGTCACAGGGCAATATTATAAACTTCACCCACTTTAATGTCACCAGTGTTTATGTTCTTTTATGTTTAGTATGTCATGTATCTGTTATGTTTTAGTAATGGTAATTTCAAATTAATAAATTGTAAATTGTGAGTGCCACACAACAATAAAACGGCCTATTACACAAACACATTAGTATTGTAAATGTTTTGGTAAATCCAAAACTACTAAAACAACACCAGACTGAGTGGGATTATCAGAGAAGAATTTCAAAGGCATTATCAAAGGCATTATGTTTTTTACAAAATCCAAGCAGTGGGCAAAGCAGTGTTTGTGTGTGTGTGTGTGTGTGTGTGTGTGTGTGTGTGTGTGTGTGTGTGTGTTTCCTCTCAGTCCCGCTCAGTCTGTTCGCCAAATCGACATGATTTGTTAGTCTACTTGATTTATTTGGTTTCAAGAGTAAAATCTGGTCATATCAAAAGAAACTGTAATGTGACGTGATTTCTGAAATTAATTAAATTAATTCCCAATTTCCCTCCTCTTGTCACCAAAATAATAGTCAAATACCAAATGTGTAATGTTGTAAGAGTCCAAATATAAAGTTGAGAGTTGTGAAACAAAAATGTTTGCAGACAACTGCCCATAAACAAGTCAAATCAAACCAATATACAGTATATACAGTATATAAAACACATTCAAATTTAAATTTAGATAATCCTAATAACATCTATTTTCATGTGATATTTTAAAACAAAGTCATTATTTTTATGAGTACACTTACATACACTCTAGGTGGATAAAATATTTCATATTTCTCATTCTTTTGTGGTTACACCACTTGACATTTTCAGGCGCATCCAGTCGATCGCACACGGCCATTGTACACGGCCATTGCATAAATGATTGCGTATCTAGCATCAACTGCATACAGGAAAACAGTGATATAGAAGAGAATGCGTAAGCAGTATACATCAGACATACACTGATTGGTTCATCAAAGCACGTGGACACGAAGGCTGTGATCTGATTGATCGAATGTAACGGGTGCTGTGATTGCAGGTGTGCTAGCTGCATAAGGGACGTAGCCTTCCTTGCTGAACTTAGACTTACATTTACACTATAGACGAATCTGATGACCAATTTGTGTGTTCTGCCATCTAGCGGCGCCGCCATTACTGCGGAGGCAAGTCGTAGTGACTCCTGTCCGCTGCTGCCTGCTGACAGTGACAGCAGCATGGGTAGTTGGGTTGACGACGTTAAACAGTGGCCCCCAGTTACTGGTGAAGGACCTTATATGGATGGTGATCTTAATGTTATTCAAATTGTACATATTAGTTAGACATTGGCTACGACAATTTAATTTCAAGTGATGAAGTGCTGTGTAATATACTAACGTTACTGTACTAACGTGCTAATATAATCAATCAAGAGTTGCATTAATCCTTGCAGTTACATTACTAAAAAAAGTTCAAATACGAATTAATGTTGTTTTATAGGTATTCAAGATTATTTAATTAATTGCCTGGCATGTGATGAGCAACAAAATGGCAACTACAGGAGGGAATATACATAGAGGGAATTTATATTTGGGAATATATAATATTTCTTTATATATTCATATTGTGAATAAAATTCTTTCTGTTAACATTCTTGATACACTTCTGGCGAACATCTTGGTCATCTGCACGTCCAGGGAATCTATGTAAAGTGTCTGGTCTCAGACAGGGAATCTATGTAAAGTGTCTGGTCTCAGACAGAGGCACTCTTCATGAAGTACAGGCTTGTGTATTTCGCATTCAGTTTTTTTCCAAAGTTGAAGTTTGCCACCACTGTTGGAGCAGCTGAGAACTGCACAGGTTCTTCCCAAACCCCTAGACATCATTGTCAAAAGTAATGTTACATTGAAAGTAAAGGTAAAAGTAGAAAAGTTTACACTTCTTAGGACAGCTTGCATTCAAATGAATGTGTATTGTAGGGAGACGCCACCACAGTAATGGTGATTTGTTTACTTCCAGTGCTTCCCCAGATTTGTGTATAGTTTAATTTGTGTTAGATTGTCTCTAGATTTTATTTTTAGCTGATAAACTACTCACCATCGTAAAGAAACACAGATCATTATTTGTTGAGAGAAACAGAATTCATCTTGCGTTTAGGACTCAAAGTGACGAACACCACCCATGAAACTTTTAATGAGTGATGTTTTGAGGCACGAGCTGAAACGTGAAAATTGTCAAATTTGCATCGAATTAGGAAACGTAATCTCTATCTTCTCATTCACTCATAAAATGAGAATGGAAACAAAATTCATTCCCTTACTTTGATCGCTGATGAATTATGATCAAACTCAACTAAACAAACTGAAATTGTAAATTAATGTCCTCTGATATGCAATTGTTTTATTAATGCCCATATTTACTACAAATAAGATATTTTATGAAATGCATATTTCAAAAGAGTTATATATTTTTTAAGATATTTTGTGAGCAGCCTCTCTTGATGTCAAAGTAATGGTTTAAAATGGTTTGGTTATCATTTTAAAGATTAATTACAGGAATACAAACCTAACATAATTTTTCATATTTTTATATTTCATACAAATATTGGGGGTAAAATAATGAAGTATCTCTTCACCTTCAGTATATACAACAAAGTTTGGTCATGAAGTATGCTTTCCATTCTTTTATTTGGGATGGGAAATGCAGGTACCCTCCAATAGGATTACTGCATGTGGAAAGAGCCATCTGTTTTGGTCACTTATGGAACTGAAATACCAAGTGTAGCTATCGTGGGGGAGTATCTTGAGTCCTGTCATCTGACCAATATTTCCCCATTATGCTTGTCTCTCGGAATTTAAAGTCACGTGAGCAGACAATATTCTTTTGTGGTTGGAGCCTCTTCTCCCTCTCAAAGAATAAAATGTTAGACCAATCACAGGCAAGTATTTAAAAGTGTTTGCATGTAATGTAGGAATAATGACAGGAATTAATTCAAACGCTACTGCAACCCAAGTCACTGCTTTTTGTTAATAGCTGAGTGGGCATTTCCATTTGAAAAACCCGGAAAAGAATGCAGATGGAGATGTCCTTTAATTTTTCAATTACTAATCGCTATTCATATCAGACTGTGGCCAAATCAATCAATCTCACTTTTAAAGGTGGGAACCAGCAGGATCCTCACGATTCAAATCAATTTTGTTTCATACAGCTGATCACATAAAATGCATCATAATTGTATTTATTGTATCTTATAATTGTCACCCTTGTCACCCTTCATGATAGAAAACAGTCATTTTAATTTATTTTAAGTAGGAATAGCAGATACATCCCTGCACTACCTCATAAAGCAAACAACACTCATTTGGATGACAAATTGCAATAGCCCACATGCAGAAACCAAACCAATGTGCCACTGGGGAGGCTCGGTAAGAAAGCGTAATAAGTGTACTGAAAAGAACTAACACAACAGAGAAAAAGTGTGGATCACAACCCTGTGATTCATTAACATCAAACCTCAGTTTGTTCATTATGTTGTAAAGCTATGCTGAATCACAAGCAGTGTGGAAGTTAAGAAATATGCGATCTGGCCAATTCACCCTCAAATCAAACGCATGGACCAATTTAGTGTTATGTGACTCCAGGAAAAGATGTTCTTATCAGCAGTCACTGGGGCATTCACAAAGAATGCATAACCACCGCTAATACCATCATAAATTGTGCATCAATTGCGACCTCTATTTGCGTTGTCTTAAGGTCCAATTCACTGAAGACATTGCACTAATGACATTACAGTGCAAACACGCCCACGCAATTTGGCGCTGATTGTGATTGTGATTGCAACGTGGCAAACTATAAATGTTGCTTTTGTGCCAAACGCACATGAAAATAGTCCAGACAACGGCAAGGGTTTAACGGGAGGAAAAGCCTTGCAGTTATTTTGTGAATTGTCAATTTGTTATGAAGCTCACTGGTGCAATATGGAAGGCTGCAATATGTAGGCTATCAATTTTGCTAATCTCTTTGAACACATAGATGGAAGATGTGCAATGTTATCTAGGGTACACTGGCTGCTTATGTCTGCATGTGATCCTCAAAAAGTCTGAGGTTTGTGTGGCATAGTGATGTGTCGTTCGCGAACGAGCCGGCTCTAAGAGCCGATTCTTTGTAGCGAATGAGAAGAGCTGGTTCCCGTCGGGGAGAGCCGAATCTCCAGCCGCTCCTGCTCAGCTCTGTTGAGAATCCATGCAGGCAGGGGCGGGACTTTATTTTAATGGGCACACCTTGCGGTCAATCACACGCGAGGACAGAATAGGATCATACCATTATGTGAAAGAAGGAAGGGGGGCAGACGCTCCAAAGACAGCGAGTGTAGTGGTACAGGCCTGGTACAGGTACAGAGCGACAGAGAGGCGGGGGAGCCGAATTTAAATGCAAGCGCGTCGGGAAAAAGTGAAGAAATGAGCGAAAACCGAAA
>OMKK01083785.1:0-12958 GCA_900302305.1 Polymixia japonica | reverse complement strand
TGCAACATACCAAAATGGCGGCGAAAGACGAGAGAATTCGTATTTCCGTGTATTCCTCACGTCCCAGATCGAAAATATGCAGAAAATAAACCGTTCGCTCGATCTAAAGTCTGTAAAAAAACAATTAATTCTACGCCTCTTACTACTTTCGGCAAGCTTTGAATGAATTAAAACTACCCCGGTTTCGCGTGTCAACAAATCCGTGACTCCGTGATGATCATGAACATCACTCTTAGTCTCGTCTTTTTTACATGAAGCCGTTTCCTCGTCTTTTTTGTGTGAAATGCAGCCAAGCCTTGGAGCGCTTCTTTCTTTCAGCCATTCTGTTCCCCACTTGCTTTTCTCTCCAATTACGTCATGCGTTTGGATTCGCTGAGCCAGGCATCGATAAGAGGAACCGGTTCTCAAAGAGGGATTAGATTCCATGGAATCGAAACTTTTCTTATCGATGGACCCGGAGAACCGGTTATCGATTACCATCCCTACCTGTCCCCCAGCAATATCATTACCAAGACATCAGCAACAGCCGTGTCAGGGAGAACTGCAACATCGAACCACCCACTAAGTAGAGAACACTGAAGATAAATTCTGTGTAGTGGCGCAAGTACATTAACCATCCCGACTCCCCGGACTAATACACTGGACTGACATGAGGTCTTAGGCGATGCCATCCCTAATGATTGACTGAGAACCAGCTGAGTCTCTCAGTATGGTGACTACTTTATGGTCTTTGGAGTATCCAGTCAATGAGACAGAACCTTTCGAAACAAAAGGTCTGAAACAAGGGTCAGGTTTATTATTAACTCTCAAAGTCAAAGGTCACTTTATTGTCCCTTACAGGAAATTGGTTTGCAGCCAGGTAATGTATAATAACACACACATCAAACACAGTGTACAATGCTAAAATGATAAAAGTCTAGAACCTAAAAGCCTAAAAAACATAAGAAACATACAAAAACATAAAAACATAAAAAACAGGGCAGTAGGCTAGAGACAAGAAGTTTAAAAATACAAAAGCAGCATTGGCAAAGTGCAAAAACAGGCAGTGCAAAGGGGCGAAACCAGAAAAAATGTGCTATTTGCTGTTCAGCAGCTGGCATGGGACGAAGGAGACTTTAAATCGTTTGGTTTTAGTAGTGGGCACTCTCAGCCGACAACCTGAGGGCAACAGTTCAATCTCAGGGCCAAGTGGATGATCTGGGACCTCCAGGAGAGAGGTGGCTCTCCTTATCATCTGCCTCTTATAAAGCTCTGTTAGCTGGGCTTGAGTCTTCCCGGAGACCTTACTGGCCACTTTGACAAGGCTGCCGAGCCTGTTCTTATTGGCCAGGGTTGTATTGCCAAACCAGGCAACAATACAAAACATGAGAACGGACTCAATAAAACTCCTGTAGAAAAGGGTCATCATATCAGAGGAGACATTAAAAGAACGCATTTTTCGTAAGAAGAAAAGACGCTGCTGAACTTTTTTGGATGTGGCAGCAACATGATTGTCAAAACACAGTTTGTTGTCCAGAACAACACCCAGGTATTTGTAGCTGTCTACAAGCTCAATCGCAGTGCCTTTAATGTGAGTAGGAGCAGGACTAGGAGGAGTCCTTAGAAAACTGATTATCATGTGTTACGTTCCCCCCGATAGGCTCAGGGGATGAGAGGGGGAAGCAACAATGTTTTATTTAAAACCGGGTTGAAAAAGGAAGCGACATGAAGCAGTGGTTGAACGAAAACAGTAGTTTATTTAAAGGCTCTGGACAAACAATAACGAAGGAGAGAGAAAGTGCACCCAAAGTACCGTAGCCGACCTACGGCTATACAACTATGACCGACACCACGTCGGACCAACAACACCACCGACACCACGTCGGACAAAACACACTCGCTTGCTGTCACTCACGGCGTACTACTGGCCATCTGGTCCGAGACTACCAAGTATGACTCCGTCTGTGTGCCTTCTCCAGTACTTTATCCTCCAGGCATCTCATCACGCTGATTGAAGTGCAGGTGCTCCCTGCCACTTCCGCACGAGGGAGGGCGGTACCTGGAGGAGTACTGGGAAGACACACAGATTACACACACACACACAGACACACCCACAACCCAGGCACGTAACATGGTGCCTATTTAAATGATAGATTATCTTAACACACGTGATAAGCCTATATTGGAAATGATATCTTTGTGATAAGTTTAAGGAAAGCAAGTAGGGATATTTTCATTTCCTGACAACTGACAAAATAGAACGTTTTATACAATAAAATGTTTATTTATCACCAATAAAAATATATCTAAATTGATCAATGCAGCCATATAAACTAGCCACCAATTCCCTTACAGAAAAACCACATTCATTTCATAACACACACGTACGGTAAGTAAGTAAAGTAAGCAGTTTTATTTATATAGCACCTTTCAAAGGTTACAAAGTGCTTTACAAAAGGATAAAGGGTTGAGTAAAAAATAAATAAGCATAACAACAGGAGATATAGCAGAATGAAAACAAAAACAGTTTAAAAAGCATCACAAATCAAAATAGTGTACATGCTAACTCAAGCACAAAAACCACAAAACCACAAAGATGACCTATCAGCTGTAAGAGAGTTTACTGACCTGACTCCCGGGGGGAGAGCGGTCCACGGCCTGGGACCCAGGACTGTGTCTTGAATGAGGTACTAGCAGGCCTCGCTCAGAGGACCTGAGGGACCTAGCAGAGGTATAAGGCATTAGTAGTTCACTAATATTCTCTGGAGCAAGATTATTCAAAGCCTTATAGACGAGGAGGAGGATCTTGAATTGAATCCTAAATTGAATCGGAAGCCAGTGTGGTGGCATCGGGACCGGGGTGATGTGAGAGAGATATGAGGTCTTGGTGAGTAATCTTGCTGTAGATCTTGTGTTGTTTGGGACGAACTGTACCTGGGTAACAGCATTTTGGCTTAGGCAGGAATAAATAGCATTACAGAAGTCTAAGTGGGAGGACACAAAAGCATGGATAACCATTTCCAGCAGCTGGAAAGATAACAGTGGGCATATTTTTGCAATATTTCTCATGTGAAAGTAGCACGACTGAATAACTGTATTGGCGTGTTTCAGCTGGTAGTCAAAATTGACACCTAGGTTTTTGGAAAATGTTCTATTAGTAGCCAATGAACTGAGGTGTTGGAGGACGTTAGTAGAGACCTGATCTGGGGCGAAAAACCAGAACTTCAGTTTTACTGTGATTTAAGACGTGATTTGAGACATCTAGTCATAGATGGATTACTGCAGGTGCAAAGTGGGCACATGCCCAGGGCCCTGGAACCAATGGGGGATTTTTGTATTTTTGTTTTTAAAATATTGGAGTAAATGTGATTTTGAAAATGTAGTATGATTATGAAATTGTTTGAATGTTTTGTAGATTAGCTGATGAAATCACGTAAAGTTGTAATGACATTCGCTATAGGTCAAATGTCAATTTTGCGGTCAACATGGAGAAACGTGCCCCTAGCAGGTCGACAAAGCATTAACTCAAAAAAGAAAAAGCTGCTTTGGTACAACGAATATACGCCTGAACATGCTGTCACTCATGAGCATTGAATCGGAACTCGTCTGGGAGTTGGACTTTGACAACTTAATCAATGACTTCTCTTCAAAGAAGGCCAGAAGAAAGCTGGTGGTTTAGGTAGGATATTTTTCACTGCAGTTTTGTGTGGTCGTAGTTGTGGCTCTGTACTACATTTGATGTTCATTTATGTATTCTTTCACGTTTGTTGTTGGTGGTTTTATTTCAATTAAGGTGTGTTTTGACTCCTAAAGATCTATATACTGTGCTTGTACATGGCATAGAATGAAACAGACCTAAAATGGCAGTAATTTAACATGTCAAAATAACGAATATAATTATATATTTATTATATAATAAAGCTATTGTGCGTATTATTTGCATATGTAGGTAGGGGTCCGTGGCGAGTTTGTTGTCCAGGGCCCGTGGTCATGATAATCCATCCTTGTGCAGAGGTCACCAGCCTAGCGGATAAGTAGAGTTGTGTATCATCAACATAGCAATGATAAAACACACCCAAATTTAAGGATCAGGTGCCCTAAGGGGAGCAAACATAATGAAAATAAAATGAGACACCCCACAGGAGCACAGGTGGGTGCCTTGTCATCAGCTGATACTGTACAATGGATAAATATGAGGAATAAATATGATAAATAAGAGGAAAACCATTTTAGTGCTACACCAGATAGTATCCCATCCATTTTTCAAGCCGATCAATTAGAATAGCATGATCAATAGTATCAAAGGCCGCAGACAAATCTAGAAGAACTAAAATGGCAATTTCACAGTTGTCTAACTGCATGAGAATATAATTTGTGACCCTGAGGAGAGTAGTCTCAGTGCAGTGTTTCTGACGAAAGCCTGATTGGTGTTTGTCATTTTCTTCGACCAGCTCCAGAAGTTGCTTGCGGACCAATTTTTCTAAAAAATTTTGATGTAAAAGGTAGTTTAGAAATAGGTCTATAGTTCATTGGTATACTAGGATCTAGGTGCGGTTTCATTAGATTTTATCTACAAAAAAGGATAAGAATTTTTCACAATCCTCCACCAAAGGTAAGGACATGCTGGAGGTTATTTAAGATATGGTCAGTAGATTTAAAAAGAAACCTAGGATTGTTTTTGTTTGTGGTGATGAGATTATTGAAATAAGCAGTTTGTGCATCCTTAATTTTTTTGATTCAGCAAGACCATCAAGTCTTTCATTAGAGTATAGAGGACAAACAGTCGTGTGGTTTTCCACCTAGGCTCTGCTTGTCTACATTCTCTTTTCACAGAGCGGATGTCATAATTTATCCAGGGAGATGAATTGGTTTTAGGAACTGATTAAATCTTAAGAGGGGCAGCGGCTCCTAGAGTAGATGCACATATCTCATTAAAATGGTTAACCACGTCATCAATATGCGAAGATGATGACCCACCTTGATTCAAAACAGAAAAAGTAGAAGAAAACGTGGCTATAGATTGACTGTTAATAAGATAAATAAGATAGACATAAATTCATCCAATTTTAGAGAACTAAAGGGGAAAACCAGGTCAAGGGTATGGCCACGGTTATGGGTGGGACCCTTTACTCAGTTGCACTAATAAAATCAAAAATCAGACATTTGTTGCATCATCTACATTGAAAGTAAAATCACCAACCATAATCATTTTATCATACTTGACAACCGCATCAGCAATAAAATCAGAGAACTCCGAAAAAAGTTACTGTTCGGTTTTGGTGGACAGTAAATGACAATGCAACATGCAGGATCACTGCAGCTGATAAGAAACATGACCGTTTCAAAGCTGGTAAATAATTTAACAATAATAAGAAAGCTTTTAAAAGCCACAGCTAGGCCACCACCATGGCCACTTAGCCTAGCGGAGTTAAAATAACTCAAATTTGGGGAGCATAGCTCCAAAGGTTGACTACATTCTCCTTCCTTCAGCCAAGTTTCAGTTAAGAAAAAGGAATCTAATTTCTGGGACAAAATGAAGTCATTTAAGACAAATGTCTTATTAGAGAAGGACCTAACATTTAACAGACCAAATTTGATCAACTTTAACGTCAGGAATGTTCAGGAGCGGAGTTCTAAAAGTGGGCCTAACCAGATTAAAATAGGTTTTGCATACTGCATAATAGCGTTTGTGTGGTCTATTATTGATTATAACTGGGATGATAGAGAGGTTCTCTGGATTGTCATAAGTATAATTTGGGCTGTAGGGGGAGCTGCTGGTACAAACAGGAGGTGAAGAGGTCACTGGGGATAACGAAGGCGGCGTAGCTGAACTGGCATTACTACAGCAAACTAATCAAATTATCTGACCTGGCAGTTGAAAACAGAATGCATAGGGTAGTGGGTATTAAATCTAGGCTATATATACTGTATAATGTGAAGCACATATTCTCATGTGACACCGTGAATTTTACATCTCCAATCATGTGATTATGTCATCACATGAATAATGCTATTTTATAAATGTTACGGTATTATAATTAGTATTATATAAGTTTTGTAAATGTGATATTATTTTAGCACATGTGGAAGAATTAAATGTGGGAAAAAGTGGAAATGCATTTCTATACTTATAATTCAACATTTTTAAATGAAAAGTTGGAATGGCTTACGGTAACATCTCCACGGAGAGCAATCATGCAGAAATCTGCTTCAAGAAACACAACAAACAAGCAGCTCTATCATTTATAACATTTAACTATTAGAGTGTAGCTTGTGCAGCAACAAGATGAACAGAAATACATCATTGACATAAACATTTAAAATATTAATTGTAAAATTAACCACAAATTCACTTCATTTTATGCCCCATATGTTTCAATCTGCATTCCTTGCATAATTCAATTATATCCTTCTGATAACGCTCTCTTATTTTCTCTTGGTGAGGATATACAGTACTTGTACATGTCCTTTACCTTTCTCTACCCTCTGACTCTGACTTCCCATTGAACAGCTTGTAAAGACTGGGTTAAACCTTCAGAAGCCAGAGTTTAGACATTGTTGTTTCTGTTTTTGTATGACCAAACCATATCCCAGTTAAAAACATGTCTTTCTTCCTTTCATTGGGGGGGAGCTCATTGACGAGACATAGCAAGGACCGACTAGCGAAGGACGATGATTTAAATGTTTTAAATTTAAAACACCAGCTGAGTTGAATGTCGAGCTAAAGGAGTTGTCTTTTTTAAATTTGTGTCATTGCACATCTGTTTGTACATCTTACCATCCATCATATCTGAAGTTGTGTCAGAGTCGGAGCCTTTCATTTTCTCCAACATGAGTCAAATTGGTGCAAGATCTTCTTAAAGCGTGCCTAACTGACTGCAAATTTATTTTTTGGGTACTACATATATTTTAAAAAGAAGTTTGGGGACCCCTGCCCAATAAAATAAATGATTGTAAGCAATGATTGTTTGTAGAATACAATATATAAATTATGATTGGTTTGTATGTTGAAATTGATTTTTGGGCTCAGGTTCATCATCCAAAGTCCATTGAGGATAGTCTCTAGGTCTGTCAAAACTGCCGATATCATCGTTGAGTTTGGCTGCACTCTGCATGAAAAGGGTCCTTCTGTGTTTGTGATTCTGTGTAAATCAGTAGCATATTTGTGGCTGAGATGTGGGTTTGTGTGTGTGTTTAAGTGGAGTAGTGAAATATGTGAATATTTGTACTCTTTGAAGTTCTTAACAACAATATCTTACCTCTGGTTCAGAGTCACGATCAAAATATACGCCCTCAGGTCCCTGATCATCTTCACTGGACTGAGGGTCGGACTAAGAAAGACACAAAGGTTCATGTTGTGCGGTTGTAATTGTACCACTGCTTGGAACTGGGTGTTATGTTATATGCCATTCAACTGCACTTTTCTTGTCCATTGACCCTCTGAATGGTACATATTATACATGTTATCCTGCCTGATATTCTTGCTCAGAGGCCAAGAGCTCATCACAATCATCGTTCATCAATCATCATGCTCATCATCGGAGGACTGGTGTCCGGGTCTTCGCTAGAAAGAGATTACACATATGTTGTCAAGTATCTCAGAGAGTGCTATAAGGTTTACTATAAACATCGCCATAAAAGGAATTCACCAGTTAAAAGAAGAATAGTTTATACCTTGAGCTGTTGCTCAGACTCCGCAACGTCGATGCCGCAACGTCCGAACTTCGTCCCAAGTCGTCCTCGGCGTCGTAACTACGCCGATTGGTCGAGCAGGGAAGGCTGCCCCACAGCAGGATATCCGGTAGCGCGACGTCAACGCCCGCAGAAAAACGAAACAACAAGAGAACAACAGGTATGCACCAGCATAACCCGTCGTATCGAACAGAACAGAAACGGAGCGGTTCGAGGAGAGACTCGCGACCCGAATTTCAGGCGTTTCCTGCGTATTTTGGTTTCGTAAAACCGCGACGCCGCCGACGCGCGCGCAACGCGGTACTACGAAGGCGGACGGCTCAAAAATGCACACATACGCGCAATGTTAAAGTATAAACCAAGCCTTTTAAAAAAATAAGCCCTGGCCACTTGTTTTGTAGAAAGCTAACACAGAGGTTAGTTAATGTTAGTTGCTGTGTGTCATGTAGACGTATTAGATAATGACAATATTTACATTTTTGATAAGCTATTCCTATAAAGCAAGAAAAAGAACACTTGTATTGTCCTGCCTGTGAAATGTGTACATGCCGTTATTGTTTGCTCATTTACAACTAAGTGGCTTAATTGAAACAAGGCAGGCAGTCAGTTTTGCGCAACTCCTAATTTGTCGTTTCTATTTTGTGTATTTCGAAACAGGGAGACATCAAGTCCATGCAACCCCCCCCCACACACACACACATACACACACACACACAACCTGTTTTTTAATTCATTGTTGTTATGTGATTATGTACTGTTTGGTAAATAATAATGAATATGGTATGTCATCACATTTAATTATCTTCAAGTGTTCCACTTGTGGAAGCCTATGTTTAATATCTCACTAATATCTTACTATTCAACTTGTATTATGCCAATTCTATTAACTTTGTATGCTCTTATGGTCTCATTTTATGGCCTTGGGACTGACATGCTCCTCTCAGTGAACTGTGTATCTGCTCTCCCTTTTTCTCCTGTACCTAGTCATTTGGATTAACCCCCGAGACACTTGTCCTCCGGTCTCTATATTGTTATGTCCTCCTCAGACCAGTTCTTACCAGTTCCAGGCCGCCTCAAGGCCGACCGTAGATACATCTTAAATCTTCTATGTCATACCCTGCTGCACCTCTTGGTTTGTCTTACCCTGTGAAAGGTTTGGACTTCTCTCCTTTAGGTTAGAACACACTCACATGGACTACACCGTTATTCTCCGTATGTTTCCTCTCCGCATTAATTCTGAATAAAATTGAACTTTTATTGAACACTCCAAACAGAGCGTGGACTTAATTTCCTTGACAATTATATGGTTCCGTGACCCGGACGGCAACACCTTCCATGCCTGCACCTGAGCCACTGACAAAGGCACTGACAAGCCAAATGAACAGGTAAGGGCTCCTTTTCAAAATCCTAAATTGTGTTGTGTCAGCGGTTGTGGTTATCTCAGATCTATTTGTGTGACTGACGTCATCCATATTTTGATCAAATGCGTTGTTCTAAACTAGGATTGTTCTAAACTAGGATTAGGCTTTCAAATGTGGCAAAATGTATTAGAGAAAGGTTAATTAAGAGGTAGAGTTCAAGTCTTCACTGGGAAATGATATAAGAAAGGTAGGGTTCGAGTCCCACTCTGGGTGGATTAAATAAAAGGTAGAGTTCAAGTCTTTGCTAAAAAAGAAAAACAAAAGTTAGAGTTTGAGTCTCCACCGAGTGGGGTTTGAGTCCGGACGTGGACGAGGCTATCGCCAACCCTGCCCTTCCCAACGCACTCAAGGCTGACTCCACTGTGGACGGTTACATCACTGGGTGAGAGACTGCCCCTTGAGGGACCAAATTCCTTTGTCTGGCTCAGGCCCTGAGGCAAGTACACAGACAAATCCTTTCACTATGCAGACCCCTTACCCAGCATCCCCAGCACCGCGACTTCATGACAATCAATAGGGCCGTCAGAACATAGACACAGATGCCACAGTTGTAAAACAAGCTCCTTTGTTCAAAATTGCTGATGCTACGTCAGAACCGAGCCTCACATTAGATGTTAATGGCATACCTGTTTCTTTTCTAGTTAACGGCGGTGTTACTCGTTCTGCTATCAATTCTTCTAGAGAGACCGCTCCACTTCCTAATGACATAGTTAGTACGGTATTCCTCTTCCAAATCCTGTTTCGGAAACCAGCGACAATCACAGCTATAGTATAGACTCTTTTTTGATGTCGTCAAACATATATTGGGCAAATTGCATTGCACTGTTCATTGTACTCCAGACAGCATTGATACTGACGTGCGTTCTCGCAGAGCCTCAGAGGTCGTGACCTTGATGTATTTAGCGCAATCAAAACAACAGCCAGCCTTCCCACTACAGAGGAGACTGCTGTGACAGAATGATTATTGTTATGACAGGATTAGTGGAAAAAATAAATAAATACATACAAAATCTTTCTTTATAAAAAAAATTAAATAAATAAAAAATCTTTATTTTATTCTTTCTGTATTCTATTTCTTTCTTTAAAAAAAAAGTAAATGTCAACAATCAGAAACCACTTCTTTGCTCATCCACTCAAGCAGTCGAGGGAATAAGACCTGTTATTATCAAGGCTCAATGGTTCCCTGCACGAGCTGTTGTGACACTCCAATTATTCCAGAAGGAGGAATGTCGCTTTGTACAAGCTCTCAGGGCATTAATGATGATGTAGTTCCTAGATTTCCATCAGTTCTTTAACCCTAACACTATCATGGCATCCATTCCTGCAGACACAACACACTACTCTGTCGTTTAATTCTGTTCCTCTGCACCCAGAGAGACAATGCTTATTTTTATATTATATTTTTATATAGTGTAAACTCCACACAGAAAGGACCTGGGACGGCCAGGGTTCGAACCCTGGACCTTCATGCTGTGCTGCAACAGTGCTAGCCACTGAGCCACAGTGCTAGCCTTTACCTATGAGGGATGACAATATACTTGGACCAGACTCAGCTGATCATCATTCTGGTGGCGTTCTGATAGTGTCCAAACACCACCGCATGTGAGATGAACACGATCAAAGGCACTCAAAGCACTATTATTATTACTCAAAGCACTGGCTGAAAAAAGGTCAGGTAAGCCCTAGGTAAGCCTTAGGCTTACTAAGGCTTACTTAGACCTACTTAGGTCATGTTTTGTCTGCCTGTGTCCCTCTAGGACTACTGCTATTCAAAATCTCCCAAAGACATCCACAGAGGCTCAAACGTAAACTTTCCTTGGCATTACTGGTTATTGTAGGCAGTGGATCTCAGACTATGCAGTACTGACTAAACCATTATTGGACAAACCCACAACCAACCCCCAGGACCAACCCCCCTCACTTGGACGTTTGAAGCTGAAAAAAACAAAACAAAATTGCACTGAAACAGGCTCAGCTCTCTGCTCCCTATTTGTACCTGAACGTGTAGGGTTTTCCCCATCTGTCGTCACGTAGAAACACACCACTAGATATCGTCCTATTACATATTTCAGCTGGCCGGTCACAACAGAGCGGTCACGACAGAGCGTCAGACTTCCTACACCAACACGCTCACTGCATGTAATGTTTTCCTTCATCGCTGCAATGTACTCCACCCTGCTTCCCTTCTCTGTCCTGAAGATGATGGTGAACCTCGTGAATGTCTTGAGGTGACCCTGCACTCCAGCAAACACCACCCCGATCTCTCCTCTTCTCCCTTACCTGTCTCTGAGTTCGATTTCTACACTGATGGGTCTGCATACAGAAAGGATGGGGTGTCATATGCTGTTTGTTTTATTTGCAATTTGCTTTGATTTCAAATGAAAGTTGACGTTTAAGTAGTTGAAAGTCTCAAAAGTTCCCCCTTCCTGCTGTGCACAAACTGCTGACCTGTGTGTCCCGACATGTGCCTGCTGCCTGGAAAGACTATAACCATCTACGCTGATTCCGGATATGCTTTTGAACGTGGTATGCTCACCTCCGCGGGTTCTCCTATAAAAAAAAAAAAAAAAGTCCTGTTGGTGTCAAACATTTTAAGAGCGTGCCTTCTCCCTCTCAGCGATTTCTGTGAATTTCTTCAAATGTGAAGCCCACACCTCCAACACAACAGCTGACTCTGTGTCTAAAGGCGAAGCCATGGCAGACCATGCCGCTGAGGCCTTCTCCACTAGTACAGGTAAGAACATTGTGCTTCAAAGACTTGACTGTACTCCCGCTTGACCTGACGATGTCGTTTTCGCCGTGTAGTAGAAAATGTATGTTTCCCCTTGTGACTTAAGGGGTCATTTCCTTTGATCTTGTGACACTTGCAAATCTAGCAGATGGGTAATCTCTGTTGCAGGAACTGTGAGTGTTTATGACCTGTTGGTAAACACTAACAGGAATGTTAATGAAAGTGGAATGACTTAAGCGTGACCTCTGTAGGGCCTCTGAAGGACTTGTTGTTTTAGTAACCCTATAAGAAGGCTGAAGACTTGGTGTTCGGGGTCAGTCCTTGTCAGTCAGTTGATCTGTCAGGCGGTGTGCTGATCCCTTTGCAAAGGTCTATGTTAAAACTCACAAAGACAAGCGTGTTGAGAACTTTTCATTTTCAGATTTCCATCACAGCTGCAACAAAGCTCTGATGTGGCGGAGCGTAGGTTATGGCCTTCTTACGGTTGTATACGTGTCAATGGTTTGTCTCATGTCACATGGTTTGTCACATGTGAGCAAAGGGGGGAGGTGCAAGATGGTATTAATGACCTCTGTTGCAGCAGATTACTGTATCTTAGCAGCATGACACAGGAAAACTGCTAGATAGATTTCGTACCAATGCCTAGAGGTGAAGGTTGTGAATTATGTTCTTGTTTGTACTGATGCGTTTTGAAAGCGGGTTGAAGCACGGCCCCGCAGGAAAGCAAACACAAAAGGCGGCAGCAAAATCTCCGCGGAAAGGACGTGATTCCTCTCTCGTTCTGGTATCCCACATTCCATCAGCTATGACCGGAACGCATTTCACTGACAGACACGACTCTTGCTAAACTATTGCTCATAACTGCTGACATCCATCCGCGGCCCGCGGGACCTACAAGGACCCCTGCTGATCCAAAAGTTGACCACTACATATTTTGCCCCGACCCCTTCTGCACACACGCGCGCACACACACACACACACACACACACACACAAACACACACACACACATACACGTGAATAATACTATGTGGATTTGTGGACTTTCTTTTTTTTTTTTTTATAATGAAACTTTATTATTTTTCGCAGATTACATCATCAATAGTCACTTCACATCATTTACGTAAAATAGTTTT
>OMKK01083784.1:0-28952 GCA_900302305.1 Polymixia japonica | reverse complement strand
CAGGATGGATCCATGCTTTCATGTTGTTTACGCCAAATTCTGACCCTACCATCTGAATGTCGCATCTGAAATCGAGACTCATCAGACCAGGCAACGTTTTTCCAATCTTCTATTGTCCAATTTTGGTGAGCCTGTGCGAATTGTAGCCTCAGTTTCCTGCTCTTAGCTGACAGGAGTGGCACCCGGTGTCGTCTTCTGCTGCTGTAGCCCATCTGCTTCAAGGTTCGACGTGTTGTGCGTTCAAAGATGGTATTCTGCATACCTTGGTTGTAACGAGTGGTTGTTTGAGATACTGTTGCCTTTCTATCATCTCGAACCAGTCTGCCCATTCTCCTCTGACCTCTAACCTCAACAAGGCATTTTCGTCCACACAACTGCCGCTCACTGGATATTTCCTCTGTAAACCCTAGAGATGGTTGTGCGTGAAAATCCCAGTAGATCAGCAGTTTCTGAAATACTTAGACCAGCCCGTCTGGCACCAACAACCATGCCACATTCAAAGTCACTTAAATCCCCTTTCTTCCCCATTCCGATGCTCAGTTTGAACTTCAGCAAGTTGTCTTGACCACGTATACATGCCTAAATGCATTGAGTTGCTGCCAATTGACTGGCTGATAACAAGCAATTGAACAGGTGTACCTGGTGACTGGTGAGTGTATATCCTTTCTCAATCTAGTTCAAATATTCATATCAGTTAAGCAAACATTGGAAGACAAGGATTGTGTGCGATGCCGTGACCACAGCCTGTTCCTTACCACAGCCTTATTAAAAAGTTGACGAGATGTTTGGGTTGCAGATCCTGGGCCGACTGGTATAACACCTCGTCGTAGCTACAATCATAGATATGTCAGTTGGTTATGGTTAAAAAACTAAAATATTTAATATAGCACCGCAACACTGCCAATTTATTAAAACATAAGTCCCAGGCTTTTCCAATGTCTCGTGGTTCACAATATGAGGAGAAATGATCCGGTTAGAAGTTATGTCAAAGGGATATTTATCTTACCGGAGGAGGTGCTGCAGAATGGCGATACTCCTCTGCTCCAGGAGAAGTGATGGGTCTAAAACACCCGCCTCTACGCCGTCATTCCTCCGTATCAAACTGCAAGGACATCACCATGGTAGAATAACTGACTACAAGACTAGCTTCTTTACTAGCTCATGTGTTCTAAGGCAAGTCAAAGTACTTTTTGTGTAGAATTATCGACTAGCTGAGTCCAGGTAGTTTGTATATTTTACTAATGCACTGTATATTAGAATGGGTAATGTTTGGTAGCTATACCTAAAACATACATAACTATTTGTACGGTTGCCTAATGTCTAAGCTTGTTTAACCTTAGCAGACGGACAACTGATCTGCTGGGACGGTGGTTCAAAACTGCATCAGCAAACTACACGACTTGACCGCAGAAGTGTGCTGGCATACACTTAAGACACATTTCAACATCTCCAGCAGCGGATGATCGCCCACCTGCACAGTCGGGCGTGTGTGTATTGCAGGAACACGCCTGTGTCTCCCTGCGCCTGCAGTATTCTGTCCCAGTCAAATTTATAATTCGACTCCAGGGGACCTTTGAAGTCCTAAAACAAATGACGTCAATGGAAAGAAGAATCCTAATTGGGGTTTTTATTTTGTTTTGTTTTGTTTTTTTAAGCCAGGTCAGTCACACACCAGGACATGAAACAAAGCCAGGCAGAATAACAGACAGTTAGGTGTGCAAGGCATAAAATTCAGACTCTATTGTGTTAACTCACTTGAACTATGAGTGCGCTAATCCCCACTTTCTCTGCCGTGTCCTCTGGGCTATCCATTTCCTTTGTTGCTGTGGGGAGGATTTAGAGAGAAGTGTTGGTATGTTGGTACAGCTGTCTTCTCCAATTACACGCTTGCTAATCCGGTGCTTCTTTAAAGGAAAATCACGTACCTGAACTATTCGGAAACAACTTTACTAACAATTTGTATGCCTGTGCATCCAATTAACTTTACTTACAATTATTAAGCAGCATTTGTTCATTCACCCTTTCCTTCCCTATGTACCGTACGATGTTAACCACATTAATATGTCTCTCTTATCAGTCCACATTCCTTCTTAAAACAATATGTCTATTTCAGGGGCCACAGCATGTTGTCCCTGTATGTTGGGCAGTGATACACAAGACACCATTGTTCAACAGCACTGTTGTGCCGGTTACATAGGAATGTGTTGTTGCTAGGAAACGTGCAGATAGATTTTTGACTTTGGGTCTCATTTGCTTCCTGGTGTAGAGAACGTTGCCTATCTGCGTAGCCCCGTTAACTGCCTACTGGTGTATCACAGCATCTTACTCTTTGACTGGCTCATGTTGCGAAGCATTCTGGCCCGGGCCTCGTCCAGGACGTCCTCCAGGAACACCACCTCGCCACTCCTGGTCTTCATGCCCTGCACCAGGCCAAAGGGCACATGCTGGCACCTGCAGCAAGCAGACAGACAGAAGGACAGGCAGAGGGACAGGACAGACACTGGACATGAGACTGGAGCAGTGTTGCAGAGTATTAAATGGAGTGACCTTTCATATTAGATTAGATTAGATTCAAATTTATTGTCATTATACAGCACAAGTTTGGCATCCAACCAGAGTGCAAATGTAACAGTTTACAATACAATGTGCAGGTGAGTAAACTAGATTGCTATGGGAGTAGTCACACTGGACAGCAGTATAACTAGACTAAATTAAGGTGGCTGTATCAGTGTTGGAGGGATGGTTGCTTTCATCAAGTAGCATTTCACTCCAAAGTCAAGTTGTATTACAATATCACTTTCTGTGGCCCTTTAGGAGGTAAAACATTTACCAAATTTGAGTTGACACACGGAAGTAACTCTTGCTAGCCAGGCGTGTTTTTCCATCAATAATTTAGTAGGTCTACAGCACACATTTAATTTAAATGTAATTCTCCTGCCCCAGAATTTATTAAAAATAATATATGCAAACAACATAAATAACAAGATTGTGAAAAGTAACTCAATAAGTAAGTCAATTTATAATAACGTATTACTTATTATATATATCTATTTGTTTCTTTAAGTTATGTGTGATATTTAGCTACGCATTAAACTAAGCAACTCCTAGATCTGATTGTGTCTATTTTCTTGCTACCTCTCAGCCCAGGAATGTCCCATAGCAAGCAGGATCTTGAACAGCTGCTGGAAATGATTCTCTTGGCTTTTGTCTGTCTTGAAAAGAGAAAAAAAAAACTGAAGCACAACTCATAAACAAAACAGTAACAACCACAACATGGCTTGAGTTTGAGGATTTAAGGAAAATAGGATAAAGGTGTGTAAAGGTGAACTGAAATGGGTTTTACATTTAAATATTTACATTATATCATATTTAAAATGTAACCATTGGAATTACATTGTATCTTGAGACAGTGGGGCAAACATAAGAGACAAACTAATGATCACTGAACTTGAATTATTCTGTGTTTTTAGGTAACTAACTACAAATAATTTTGTAATGCTCACAGTCATAAAGACTGTCATGAAGTTTACAACGCTATAAAGTTAGCTGTGACCTGCAAGTAACGCTATCGACCATATGTAACAAGTTCAGTATTTAATTCAATGATTAATGCAGAATACTAGAATGTCAAATACAATGTCAGTTCTACAGTTAAGACTATAATCTAATCATCACTTATGATTACATTGCAAGTGTCTTATCTTAAACTACTACAATTGCAGTTTATATTATGGATGTATGTGTTTTGCATATCTTAAGGAAGCCCCTGGTGGTCCATGATAGTTTAAAAAAACAACACAATTAAATAGGTAAATGTGGTGACATATAAACCAGTATCCTTACCACATATATCATCTCATTAAAATGATACTTCTGTTGCCGGTCTATAGCTGCAGCAATATCTCTGAAATTCACAAAAAAACAAAACAATTTGTACTCAATAGTCAAATGAAGGTTCCAACACATTTGCAACTTTTCCATGATCATTTACATGACATACCTAAAACTGCAATGGCCTACAAATGCAAAAGCGTTTTTTGTTCAATAGCTACTTTCAATGTCCCAGGTCTAATTTTAGTTACCTACAAACCTACCTTAAAACCTAGACCGATTGAAAAAAACAAAAACAAAAGTGTATAATAATAGTTACTGTTGTGTGTACAGTATCTCTAATGTCCAACATCTTTACATCTTGAATTGAGCTGCATTTTCAAAACTTCCAAATAACCTACTACTACTACTACTACTGACCTGGTGATATAGAGAGATGTACCGTCACTGCGGAGCACTGTAGAGCAGCTGGACATGTCTCCAGCCGGAGAGACGTCAACAACCCCAGTTCCCTTCCTGTCAACACATCCACCTCCATGAGACAACACAGACCAGGGGCAGATCAAATCAAATCAACGTGCAAATCAATTCCAATTAGAATTAATTTGATAGTGACACATTATTTCTGTTTACACTGTACACATGAAGGTTTTAGTAGAAAATCTTTTAATAGAATTGTCACCAAATGGATGGAATGGACAAACTCCCTCCCCCGTCATGTTAAAGACGTTTCATTGTATATTAAGTAAACATTGCAGTATATAATTTTGTTACACTAAATACAGAGTTTCCACAGTTTTGAAGTTTCATACTTTTACAGTCCTCAATTTTAAGAAAATTTAGTTTAATCACTCGACAGAAGAAGTGAATTTCCAAACTTATGATTTCTTGGTTTTTTTTCGACATACAGACAGACAGACAGACAGACAGACAGACAGACAGACAGACCTACTTAGCAACTCTAAATAATCCAAGAGGCCTCTAAACAGATGTTTACTTAAGTCCTCATCATTCCATTTAGCGATTAAAGACAAGATAACATACTCAGTGGTTTGCAGCAGGCCTTGGTGCTGCAGCTGCTGGACCACCTCCTGGGCCTGTTGCTGGTGAAACGACTCCCCAGAGTAAATGTCAAAGTGAACCCCTAACCGCTGAAAGACAGAAATGTTCCAAAATGAACATTAAACAGCAATTCAGTCAGGACCACTTTCATCAAAAATAAGCATTTTATTGCATAATTTTTTGCCGTACATATACTGTATGTTTGCCGGTATGGCTCTGTTCTGAGGCTTCCCTGCCCTTCCATGCACATACATGGAAAATCACTTGACAGGGAGAGCAGCAAGCAACCCCCCCCCCAGGGTACTACAGAACAGAGCAACAGCAACAATGACATCAAGTAATGACATTGATAAATTCAGACATATCTTCAGAAAGGAGGAGCTGGGCGGTGGTGGGTTGTACTTGCAGGAGCATGCAGGGGCAGCAGCAGGGAATGAGCAGCCTATGAGCGTATGACAGCCAGCTATCAGCTGATAGGGGCGGTATAGATTGCCTACATTACCACCAAGCCATCAGTTGGTAAATGCAGGACAGTTTGCCAAAATAATCTTATGAGCAGCTGAGCCATCAGCTGATAAATGCAGGACAGTTTGCCGAAATAATTTTATAAACGGCAGAGCCATCGGCTGATAAATGCAGGACGGTTTGCCTAAATCATTTTATAAACGGCCGAGCCGTCAGCCGATAACAGCGGGACGGTGTGCATAAGTTATCTTATAAAACAGCCAAGCCATTAGCTGATAAATGCTTATGCATATGCCTTTAGCTGAGCCTTCAGCTAGTAAAAGCAGGGTAGCTTGCTTATATATACTGTACCTACAGTTGCTATATAAGCTTACAGCTGAGCGATCAGCTGATGAGGGCTGGTAGAGCTTGACTTTGTGACCTGCCTGAACTAACGCTATGCTCAATTTCATTAAATTCTTGGTATTTTAAAAAAGATAGTAAACGTTGCTGTAAGTACACCTGGCATCCAGGAATGTTTATCCTCAACAGAAGATCAGATGAACATTTAGTTTTGAATGTGGTGTGCAGAACAACTGTCATCCCGATAGTCGTGTGGTGGGCTGTACCTTATAAACCTGCTGATACTCCTTCACTGTGATCTCCCTGAACTGTTGCCATAGTGACACAGCCTGGCCTTCGTGCTGTTCTAGTTTTCGAAAGAAGTCTCTGGCAGCCTGCCATACGTCCTCATTGTTCTCCGCTTCCCTGTTGACTTGAACATAGACCTGCAAGGCAAACACGTAGCAAAGACTGAAGCAGGTCTTTATTGTTCTTGGAGGTAGAAAAGCCTCTGAAAGAGCATTTAGACCATGAGGACACATTCAATTTAACACAAATCAAATTATTTTAGGTTGGTTTGCAGTTCCCGTAGGCAGGGCGTACTAATTATGATAATAATAATCCTACGATTAACACTGAAACAGAGCATGCTGTGCGTGCGCAGACACACACACATACACACGCACACATGCGCACACACCCACACACAAAATCAACTTGTCACGCAGCTCTAAATAAATACAATAGCTGGAGATACGGGTACATGACGGCAGAGGCTACATTCTTCCTCCAAATGACTCGCCTCAAATAGATGTTGTAACGGATTCTCTTTTAACTTCTCCTGACTTCCGAACTGGTCGAAGCCGGCCCCCAGCAGACCTAAAACCCAAGGTAAAGAAAGTGGTGAAGGTTACAAAAAGGACATATAAAACCACGAAAGGATCTTGAATGTTCTGCACGTGAGGAGTTTTCCATTATTCACTTACCAAACTGCATACCCCAATCTCCCAGGTAGTTCATCCGAATAACAACATTTCCTAGGGACTGCTTGAGGTTCGCTATGAAGTTACCTGGAAACAAGTAGTAATAGTTTCAGCCGGGTGAAAACGGCAGGGCTGGGGCGAATTCGCTTTCAATTCAAAGTTTAAACTGAGAATGCAATTTACAAAATCAAGATATAACCCTCAATAATGTCTTTGCAGACTGGATATAACACTTGTAGGATCTAATTGTGGTATACTGTGCACTCCAACATTCGTTGAATGAACTTCAGAAAAACTCACCAATTATTGTGGACCGCAAGTGCCCAGCATGAAATTTCTTGGCAATATTTGGAGAACTGCAACATAGAAATAAGGATTATTGTGTGTCTGTGTGGGAGTGGAAGAACGGTTGAAAAATAAACAGCAGCATTTTGCAGGTAGTCTATTTGTCAAAGACATACCTATATTCCACCAACGTTGTTCCTTTCTTGAGAGTATTTAAAAGCTCACTATTTAACCCAAACTTGTTATCCTCCTTTCCAAATGGCTCCAACATTTTCTAGAACCAATATGATCACAATGAAATCAGCATACTGGTTATGATAAGAGTAAAGTAGTCACTGATTTTCAAATTTGTTGTTTATGACAACCGTGGAGAAGAAAAATACGATACCTGTACAAGAAGTTTGCGATGAACTCTAAAGTTGATCACTCCACGTCCGGCAGATATTTCCTCCACTACACTGTCCTGCTTCAACTAAGACATACAATATGGGATTGTAGATGAGATGCAACTCTTTCCAAATAGTATGCGCCCACATGCCCTTTGGGATTGAAAATTAAAACAAGCAGTATCTGAACATCTGTCTAGTTAGGGCACCATTTATAATAAGGGTTGGACTTTCCAAGGAGTATTTTCCAAAATACCTCCATAGGCGGTTAAGATAAGTCTTAGATACGTTTTTTGAGTGCATTTATACTTGTGTTTAAATGAGATTACTGTGACAAAAAATTCAAACAAGCAGCATCTTTTGTCGGTGATGGAATTTGAATTCCAGATGCAAATGGAACTTTATGTGTCTGACTTTACTTTACTGGTGATGAGTTTTACCTCATTGGCTAAAGCTTCCGTCTGCAATTGGAGGTCACCACTGGATGGTATGATCCCAGTCATACGCAGAGTACTAACTGACAGCCTGAAGTCAGAAGACTGCCTGAGAAACACAGGAACCGTTTGAGAAAACTGGTAGGACACTTCCAAATAACACAACTGGCTTTAAATTAGAACTGATTCAGTGGACAGAGTGAATGTTGGTAATACTTAACACACACTTAACTGTTTCTTGGAAATTGGAACTGCTGAGAGAGCTGATATGAAGGCATCTTCGGACTGATTCAATGACCTACCCAACTACAAATAGAAAAACATAAACATTGTAGTCACACACACGTATGAAGAAGTAAGCTGCAGAGAGACCTGGACGTTTCATTGCAGCTAACAGCACAGTAATTGAAGCCCAGTTGCTGATATTATCTTGGTTGGACAGTCAGTATCTAAGGTTGAGACCTCTGACTTAGCACTTGTTTTGAGTTTGTCCAATGTCAAGGCATTGCAAGCTTGCCCCTGCACCACAAAATGTAGGTTGGCAAACATTGTCGCAGATCCATCTGAACGTCTTTTCATTTATTTACCTTCGCTGCAATACTTCTTCTAAAGAAACAAGCCATGCACGCAACGTAGAAATATTGAATACACTGAAAGGTGCACCGTTCACGTTGACATTTACTTTACTTCCTGCTTCCGCCTCTTCCTCCCCGGCCGTCCAATCGAAGCGCTCCATTTGCTGACGACGTCACTGGCTCTAAAGGGTCCGTTAGATATTAACTCCAGCTCCAGTAGCGTCTTACCGAAATGAAAAGCCATGATCTACTGTGTGGTGCACATCATGCTGGGCGTATTTTGTCTGATAAGTGGCATGAATACCATTTAACTGTTTAAAAGTCAGAGTTACCAATGTTTTGTGACCTTTACACGGTTAACGTGCTATTATATTGAGATTTTCTTTTTGCTTACACCTCTCCACGGGTCAAAGGGCAGGGTCCGCAATGTAGAGTCTGGGGTCCCCTTTTTGTGGGTTATTCACATGACAAATGTTTTAGAACCCCTGAGGTCTAGAACTGCACCCCATGATTGTCACGTTTAAGGAAACTTCAGGTGCTTCAATTCTTACCAATCTAGAAGCTGGAAGTCGGGCCCAGTTGAATGGTGTTCTCACTTTACTCACTACACCAACCTGATGCTGTATTAATGTTCATCAAATCATTTAAAAAAACAAAACATCACACTGCAAGGTTTTAAAGAGGCTATCAACCAGACATCTGCTTTTGTGTAAAGACTTTATTTGTTAGCTTTTCTTGAACCAAAGCCCCATAACACCCATAGCAAATAATTCAGAAATTTTGGTAAAAGGAAAAGTCAAGCAAAAAAATTATAATGATACAGTGTGTACAAATGTAATACCAGTAACTGCCAATACAGCTTAAAACATTGCTTAAAAAAAGAAAAAAAATGCAAAGATGCCTGTTCAGAGTCCAGTCTTAGGGCTGCCTTAGTTTGTCCACCCATGGGTGACCAATCCCTTCTTCAAAATGTACATGTAGAGTAGCTATACAAGTAACATCACCTCTGCAAAAACATCAAATTTGTCAGAAAAAATTGCTAAGTGTGTGATGGCAGTATGCCTTGTAAAAGGCATCAAAACGAAGCCAAATAAATATCCACATGGCAGTAAAAAGAGGCCACTGGTAGAGTCACAGAGGTCCATCGTACATGTTGACAGCAGGAAGCCCTCCTAACACTAGTTGCAACAGCAAACGTGGATGCCACTGACTGAGGCTCAACACAGTGTGTCCACATAGAGGCGATATGGCACAGGTAGGAGATAAGTCCAACTAGACCCACCAAGTCCCTGGAGTAGCTGGCAGCAACAATGGTAATCCAAAGGTCATGGGGTCACACTCAGGAGACATCTATGGAGGGAGAGGGGGAACATGGCGACACACCACCACAACATGAGAACACTTATAAGAGTAACACATCCTTAGAAGTTTGTCCTATTGAACACCGGGGCTACTCTTCAAATGTTCAAAAAGGTTTCCATCAGTGTGTGCCTGTAGTTACAAATTGTTAGGTATACAAGTAAATATTGAATGAAACAACACACAGGTCCATTCAAACTGTGTAGTATAAGTTGTTTTTACCATGACTACAGCTTATGGAAGTTAAATGGCTTGCATGCCATTTGATTGCACCAACATTACTAACAAATGTTAATAGTTTTCTAAGAAACAGTGATCTTCATTAAAAAAAATAAAATAGAGATGCGAGTTTTTATTGACTGGCGTAAAGAATGTACCAGTTAGGAAGAGATTTGAAACCACAATACTCACAGCTAGCAGGTTGCTCTCCAAACCTCCGCATTAGTTGATCATGAGTGAACTTGACAAACGCGTCATATTGCTCTGTGGGAAGAACAAACTTTTGTTTTGGCACCTGCACAGATTATCCTATTCCCCAAACACACCGCAACAGCAAGAAACATTTTTCTGTAGAACTTCAAAGGCATACCTGCGAGCTTGCTTGTCAATATCTCATCGTATTCTTCACGTATTTTTTCCTCTCGCTCCTTCAGTAGTCTTTCACAGATCATGCCGACCTGCCTGAGGGAAAATAAAGGCTGCTCCCTCCTGGTTGGAGAGGACGCACCGGAGGACGCACCTGTATGGAGAATCAAAGTCAGGTAGTCATTGCAGGTATACCCCTTAGCAGGGCTAGGGTTATTTGTACTGGGAAAGAAATCTGAGAAAGACTTTCTTCCAAAAGTACGCATGTTTAGCATTCTGTTGGTAAAGATGCACACACCATGTATCCAGTCCCCAGTGTTTTCACACTGCGAGCAAATTAAGCAACCAGCTCCCAGAAGTCTACATTTTCTATAACTGCAGACAAGTTGTTTGTCTGCAAAGATTTCTTGGCCCCAGCTGAACTTTTGTCTGTCAACCGTCAATCACACACTAGAGTCAATTTCTATCCTACTTACTCTGCAATACCTCCGGCACTAAACCAATCACCTGCCTCAAATCACCCATCAGTCAATGGCAGCGATGTTGTCATCAGGCCCAATGAAGAGTAAGGATGACAAATAACACCTGCCAAAACCATGTTGTTCAAGTGGGCTACCAACATTAGTGGTACAACTAAGCACACCAAGGATGCTCAGAAGAAAACAGAAGCACACTTCATAGTTTAGGTGGTTTAGGAACACAGATCTTTAGCTTCCTCCGACCCAGTTAGCCCAGGGCTCATAGCCCTCTCTGATATAATATATATTCAACCTCCTTCTGAAATAGAAAATTAAACAGAAAATGACTTTTGGCTGTTTTGCAAAACAGACTTTTCCCAAAATTTCACGAGGTTTAACCATTTTCTGAGTGTTGACAAAGATATGTGATGCTTTACTGATCCCCAGAGGGAAATTCTCTTTTCATTCCCCACACTATGACGAGGCCAGAACAAAGCTACAGAGCAGAGACTCTGGAGCTGGATGGGATTGCAACTTGCTCAATGACACTTCAGCAAGGTCTAGGCTGGTATGGGGGCTTGAACATCAGTCCTCCAGCAGGAGGTTTCCTGGACGGTTTCCTGACCAGGCCCCCTGATGTCTAAATATAATTTGGGTTCTAAAGTTTAAGGAATGTGCAATCCAACCACCAATATGATGTCTGAATGAACCATATAAAGAAAACGATACGGACAATCTCATTGAATATTTTTAAAACAATCCTAGACGCTAAAAGGGACAGAAAATAAACACCTTTCTTTCCTTCAGTGTCAAAATAACCTCTTTGAACATGTCACAGATAGTTGTATCGATCCCTGAAAGAGACCAGCAGTCTGTAACTACCTGACAGGGCAGATCCACTCTGAACGGTGTGGATGTCCAGAGGACCACAGCCATCAGCCTGCTGGAAAGCAGTGTCCAGGTGCCTTCGCTTTTGCAACCGTTTGTACTCCTGTTTAATGTTGTGTAGAATTTGCTCTGAAACAGAATCAAGTTTGGAGAGAAAACATTTGCCCTGTCAGCTGTCAATTGTATACACTACACATATTTGGTCAATTTATCTATTGCTAGATAAGGCCCCTTTATGGTTAAATGACGCGAATCGTTTTAAGACACGCAACAGGGGCTGCATGATGTGCAACGTACCGGTGGTGAGCCTGGACGACACGACTTCTCCAAATGGTGAGGGCTCCATACGCAGATATTTCTGTGGTGAAGAAGTAGAAGCAGCTGGAGACATGATTGGGGCGCATCTCCTTCTCTTGGGAGAAGACGGGCTCATTAGTGGATCAAAGTCCATAGTCCTCTTCAGAGTAGCTCCACAAGCCATCGCGCTGAAAATTACCCAAACACTAAAAAAAGAAAAAGCTAAAATTCTCGATTGTCTACGGATTTCACTGATCGGGGCCCAGTTGTTGCTCTTATGCTGCTAGTGCTAGCTGGCGTTAGCTAGGTTGAGCAGCGGAGATCCGGCGTCAGATGAATAGCGATTTTTATTGCCTCTCGCGTCTTTCTAATACCTAATCTCGTAGAGGTTTAGTTACTGAATGCTACTTGTAATGAACTAAACATACACATTTGGGTGAAATATCATATGAAATTAGATGATAGCAGATTACGGACTACTATTCATACCGGTTATTTTCTGGGCTCGGTCAGTTTTTCCCCTTATTCCGTTTCAGTCGATCTGGAATGGGCATGCGCGAACAAATGAACTCTTACTGGTACTTGTAGTTTTTCTTCACGATCACCTCGAGCCTTTGGTTTGGTTGGAAACTACATTCCCCATGAAGAGGGATGTGTCTCCTTTTTCAAATTCGTTTTGTTTGAAAAAACGAATAACAACAATGAAGTTTCACCGAAGACTTTTGAAGTAAGATTTCCGCTGCCTTTAAAGATGTCACTGCAGATTAATTCTTGATGACCTGTCCTCAACCTGGAGCAAGTAGGATCTTTAGGGATGCCATTAGGACGTCATCACTAATAGAATTGTATAATGTGATAGAATATAAATGGATGGGAGTTTATATTTTTTTAAAAGCCTGTAAACTATGGAGCTAGAATAGTTTCAAAAGCCTCTGTAAGGTATCTGTAAGTAACTTAGTGCACAAGCAAATTTTTAACCCGCCATATGTAAAAATGTAAAAATATCTGTTAATAAATGCTTTTCAAATTAATATTTTCACTCAAAAATGTAAATTTCCCTATTCACATAAACACTTTTGTGGCATAGTATTAGTAGTCATTATTATTATTAGTAGTAGTAGTAGTACTAGTAGTACTACTAATATTATTATTAGTAGTAGTAGTGGTACTCATTATTATTAGTAGTAGTAGTAATATAATTCTTATTATTAGTAGTAGTAGTCATTACTATTAGTAGTAGTAGTAGTAGTTTTAAGTAGTTTTTTATAAAGGTTGATTTAGAAGCATAGGAGGAGAGGTGAGATTAAAAGTAGGAGAGGTCATCAGACCAGCCAGTCTTGTGCTACTGTCTCTCAGCTGCCTGATAGACTGAAGGTTTGGGTTGAACATGATGCTCTAAACAAAATCTTTAGCTGTATAAAGGATTGTGTATGGTTGTGTGGAAGAAATGTTAACTCAGATTCCGATTCAGCTGTGGTTACAATGAGTATTTATTGTATTTACATGCAGCATGGAGAGACATTGAAACAACATTTCTTGGCAGAGAGTTTTATACTAGCTAAACAGAAAAACAAGGATATATTACTGCCCTGGACTTCAGGGACGTTCCCAGACATGCTAATTAACTATCAGAGTTGAGTACTGGATGACCTTCAGGTTGTGATGGCACCAAAAGGTGTCTTCTGCCCGGAGATATCACCATGGGCCGTCTCGTCTCTGGAAAGACCCTAATCAACAGACAGGTCAAAGTGTGAGCTCCCGGTGAATGGCACATCCTGAATAGATATCACACTAGGAATGTTTATTCACTGATCACTAAAGGAAGCTCACACACAAATGGTCTACAATTGGTTTGGGGGGGGGAGGGTTGTTTCAATGTTTTCAGTTGAACAAGTGAACACAAGCACTCTTGGGTGCAGGGGTCTCTAAGCCTTTTCCCCTTCTTTTAAAAAAAAAGTTTAAAAAAAAAGAGCTACTCAAGTCTAATGATTATATATATATATTCACATATCACGTCAAACAATATCAATGTGGCATTATGAAATAAAAGTAGTCCTTTGAAAAACATCATTTTGAAATAAAAAACAATTTATTTATTATTGAACTATATTGATCTACATTTATATATTTATATTGACATTTATTCATATTTTATTTGCATTTATTGCCTCATTTATTTATTTCAGGATTTATTTGATAGCCATATTTATTTATTTCATAGGAATATTTATTTATCTATTTATTTATTTAATATTGACTCAAATGGCATTCCATAGTAACTTCAGCCATTACTATCTATGTATGCATTTAAAGATTTGTCTACACATTTACTGATCTATGCGTGCATTTACGTTTTGTCTACACATTCACAGATCTATGTATGCATTTACAGATCTGTGTATGCATTTACAGATTTGTCTACACATTTACATATCACAATACACTTGCAAATCTGAATACAGATTTGGAGATTTTTTTACACATTTACAAATCTGATTACGCACACACAGATTCTGAATACACATTTACGCATTTAGAGATTCTTTTACACATTTACTATCTAATTCCGCACATGGATTGAGCTACAGTTACATAACTCTCCACATACATTTGCAAATAATTCTGCTACATTAATACCCCCATAGCGTAGCCTATTTGATTGAAAGCTGTTGTGGCAAATAATTATTTTGTGTTGGAGGAAGTGGGTCAATCTTACATTTCAGTTTTTCTGATTGGATTGTAAGTGGAGGTTTAAGTGCGAAAAATAACCATACAATGGATTTTCTATTATCATTAATGAATACATTTTTTTGAAACCTCTGGTTGGAGACTGCTGCTTTAGACATATTATCAGGTAGAGTGGTCAGAAAGAGGCTCTTGTGCAGAAAGGCATTTGTCCATGGACTGTGTCCTTACATACATAAGCTGGATTCACACAAACACAAAGGATCTAATTTGTTACTCATGGCACGCATCTGATCTGGTCCGTGCTTTTGTAAACATCTATTCCAGAGATTGGATTTCTTTAAAGGCACAATGTGCAATTGGTTTTTAAGTGTTGCCCTGTGGAATTGAAAATAACAGTTGTTTTGGTTTGCGTGTTGTCTCGGTGCTTTGCTCAGTGAATTTCAAGTCTGAATACAAATGAGTTCCCTGTGTTTGAGTGGCTTTGAAAGGTTTTCTATTAGACGAAATGCTTCCAAACAGCCATGTCACACTGTTTACAAAACCAACAGAAGTGATCTTTCAAACCAATCACAGATTGTGCCTTTAATGAATGTCTAAACACGGTACAAGTATTTGCAGTGTGTTTTTATTATTAACCCTCCTATTACCCCACCATAAGAAGTGTAAAGGTGGACATCCCTGGTTACTCTTCACAGATTGTTGTTAAGTTGTGTGGGAAATGTAGTCACACTTATTACCATATTACTATGTGTGAAAAGATGTAACAGTAGATCTAATAAGCCAAGAGATGGCAGCAGAACATAGCAGATACTGCTGTTTCAGACCGTGTAGGAGGATTAAGGCCCAAAATGCATAGACCTACAGGACATGAACATGTTGATACTAGCAAAGCACTTTTACAATGTTTGCTGTAGAAAAACACAGATATTGTTGAAGATTTTAATAGCTCTTCCACAAGAGGGCGATAAAGCAATTTTGAAGGCCTTTGGAATCACCGCAGCTCAGGGTTTCGCTTCTTTCATTCATTCTATATTTCTGTCAATAATTTGCCTGATTGAGGCTCTTAATTGGCCTGATTGTCTATTGAGTTAACATATATCATGTGCCATGTTCTCCTGTTACTTAGTATCTCTTATTCTACACAGTATGACAGTGAAATAACTGAAGACGAAATGACAACCAGTTGTGTCTTTATTCAAAAGTTTGAAAACAACAATACGAAGAACACTTGACTGATCGTTTTTTTTAAGTCACAGAATCTTCGTTATGGCGCCACTGTACAGAAGCCACTTGACATTTGACAGTTTGATCTCCAATACTCAATAATACAAGAGGCAGCAAAGCATACCGATACAGCTGTCTGGATAGCTTTACACCAAGATAAATGTCTACAGAACAATTGTGCTGTGAGATTTCTAGATTAAAAGTACTACATAATCTAATAGAAAATGAAAGTTTCTCCAATTCTTTTGATGGGATCGTCATGTCTCTCAACAACACAGAAACGTCCATTCAATTTACCAGCTAATGAAAAGACCTTTGTTTCTTTCTTACGATGAGTAAAATCCACGGCAGACATATTTCATTTAGTTACGCCAAAAGTACTTCACTAGGTCTGTGCATGACTTATGTTCCCAAATCGTCCCTTTTTACAGTAGCACAAACAACTCACTGCGATGATCAAAGGCTTGGGTTGGAAATATTTAGCAATTCACAAGCTTTCACAAACATACAAGGCTGAATCCAATACAATCCATACACTTGAGGAGAGCAGCTGTTTTCAAACAGGGTTCATAAGCCTCTCTCAGTTTATTACAGTAGTGACCAGCACACTGCATCCACATTTATTTTTAATCAGTGTGTTCAAAGCTTTGGCCAAAAGCTTGCTCTGTTGGCTGTAGCTGAACTTTATTATACAAGAAACACTGTACAGTTGTTAGGCTTACATTTGAACAAAGACACATTACTATAATGTCTAACAGCTAGAGAGTAAAGAAATAGAGAAGAGGGGCAGTAACCGCTCTGCCACAGAAAATGCCATTTCATATTTCAGCTTGATTTGTCAAATACTCAACAGTTTTGAATCTTTTGCCTCTATTTCATTTTAACTCGAGGCAGAGATGAAAACAATGGGTTTATTTTTGTTGGAGATTTTCATCGAGCAATGTTCTTGACTTCTGTTTTCTTGAGCGGAGTAAATCCCAAGATCTCTTTACACGTTTGACATTTATCAGTTGTCATCTGATTATTCTGTATTTGATTAGATGTGAAACAAAATGACATGGATACTGACAATTCTGGCGGGAAACAATTCAAAATTAATCCAACATTGGTTTTCATTTGCTTATGAAAATCGAGTTGATATTACAACATATACATGAAACCTGTGGAAAGTCAAGGCGCAAAGATTTGTTATTGTTACGGTGCAACACACATCTTGACATGTAAATGACATAATAAAACATTTCTAATTAAAAATGTCAGTAGCCCCTTATCCCATAAATGAAGATATATTGTTTCAGAACCTGAATTCACAGTACAAAAATATAATATGCCGTCACTAATTGGATATCATGAAGTCTATGGTATACAACAGACTTATGATAGCCTTTGATAATCTCTTCATATTGTTAGTCCTTCCTATTACCTTTCATTACCATTTGGCACTTTGGCACTAAAACACTACATTATACTGGCACAATAACATGAAATAATGAAGTAGTTGAGCACTGAAGCATCTATATATGTTTGTAATTCAATACTTTTCTATGGTAAACCTTCGTTCTACTTTTTTTGTTTTTAATGCCATTGTTTGGAGAAGGTGACATTTACAGTTTCCCTCATAACCTCCTAGACGGCTTCTGCAGAAGTTTCAGTTGAGACAGACATTGTCACTTTGGCTATTTTCACAGTGGTTTTCACACAACTCTCTGCAGCCCTGTTGGCGGCAATGTTGGTATTTCTATTCTGGCAGTCGGACTCGAGACTGTTGTCCAACTGCTGGGCGCTGCCCCTGCAGGCATGGCAGGAGCTCAGGAAAGCGTGCCGTAGGTCCTTGCTCCTCAGGGCGTAGATGATTGGGTTGACAGTGGAGTTGAGCAGGCAGAGCATGCTGCAGAATGCAAATACTGTCTTGATATCATCATCCATCCTCCAGAAGAGGTCATAGACCATGATGGCCAACAGTGGGCCCCAGCAGATCACCAGCACCACCAGGATGAGCACCAGCGTCTTAGCGAGACGAATGTCCATACGCGCCTGCTCGGGCCTGGTGGTCTGGACCTTAGTCCCATCCGCAGAGTACACAACAAGGCTCTTCTGGGAGGTGCGGCTCAACATGCGTACGGCGTGGTGGTGCGCCTTCCACAGGATGTACATGTAGGCGTAGATAATGAAAAGAACCAGCACGCTGGTCACCCCGATCCAGAACATCAGGTAGTTCTTATCGATCAGAGGGAATATATCTGAACACACGGAGTTGAGCTGCTTGCAGTTCCAGCCCAGCAGAGGTAGCACCGCGATGACGATGGAGATGGTCCACATCACGCAGAAGGCGATGACCGCCTTGGTTCGTGTCACGATGCGCCTGTAGGCCAGAGGCCGGTGTATGGAGATGTACCGGTCAATAGCAGTCAGGAAAAGACTCCCGACAGATGCGGTGAACGAAGCAGTGACCCCACCTAGCTTGAAGAGGAAAACGTTGGGGCTGTCCTTCCTGTGGAAAACATGGAAGTCCAGAAAGCTATAGACAAAGATGACGCTGCCCAGTAGGTCAGCCACAGCCAGGCTGCCTATGAAGTGGTAGGACGGGCGACAGCGGAGGGTGCGGGACTGGAAGATGACGCAGAGCACCACCAGGTTCTCCAGCACCGTGAAGGTGCCCAGAGTCAGCGACATCATGGCCACAGCTAGCTGCTGGCTCGGAGTCAGGATCATGAAACACTCCATGTCCATGAAGTTCTCCCCGCACTGAATATTGTTTCCCTCATCTCCAAACGTGCTCCTGTTGCCAAACAGCTCTGTGGCGTTGGTGGGGTAGAACGGGATGCCCTTGAGCTCATCGTCCGCAGGTACTTTGTCTGGAAAAGAGTGGCTGCGGAAAGCAGACAAGGGCTTCTGGAGAGAGAAAGTGCCCTTAGTGAAGTCTGCGTCAATGGTGGGGTCATCATAGTTAGCATCGTTGGAGCCTAGATATTGTAAACCAGAGGTAATAGTCCGGAAGGTGGTGTCCGCCACACCATCCAGTACGGATTTCATGGCTGTGTCTGAGGGTGATGCTGCAGTCTAAGATGGTGTCTGGTCAACCTACAAATCGATTTTCAAACAGGTATTTTAGCCTCAGCGTAATACTAGAACAAACAAAATAATCCTGACAATACTCACTGTGATTTTTTTCTAATAAGGTTACGGCAGCACAATATTTAAAATCTCTACACATTTCAACATTAAATGTAATCAACGTGGACTGGTAATGACTTTTAGAGATGTAACATATTTTTCAAAATTTGAGGGATTTAAGTACAACGATATGACCTTTTATACAGTTTCTATGAGGGTTAGGTAGAAACCTCATCATCTGGCCATTGTCTTCATCACTCAGCTCCGTGTCTGGTTGACTCCTCACAAAATATCATTCAACTAGCGAGTATTTACTTTTTAAGAGGAGGAAACATAAATATATCACTATGTACAAAAAACATGGGCTTGAAAAAATAGATGAATAAGCATTAAAATAGAAACCCTCGGTTCAGAACTAGATTGAACATTTCGCTTTTAGGAACACATGAAAAACATGCGAAATATTCAGTCTCAGTCTCAATTGCTTCGGAGTCATAGTTCGAAATTGTCAGATATTTAACCACTGTCGAAAACAATATATTCACATATGCCTCAATTAGGGTCATATCCATGCAAAATATGCAGATGAGTGCGAGAACAAAATAGCACGAATTATTATTTGGTCTGCTTTTTTTTTCAATATTCAGAGATTGAAGTATTATTAAGAGTAAGAGATTTATGAAACCACAAATAAACAATTTCATAGGCTGAACTGACTGAACTGAGGAATGTAACTTAATATTGGGACTACATATGACCAAAATAAACGGAAAAAAAATAAATAAAACGCTTTAAAGAGGAACAAAAAAGGTTATTTACCTCACATAATGTTTCCAGGAGCGCAGAATGTCTCCAACGCGCGTTAATCCAACTCCGGCGCGCAACGTGAAAACCAAAGAAATCTCACATGGAAAAAAAACAGTCAACTGAGCACCTGTATTTTATTTAGCAGTACGAGAAAGACATTGTTTTTTTCTCATTCTAAACGTGAAATATATTTGTTGAAGTTTCTATATAAAGTGTCCTGTCCAGCTGCTGCTGATGTCTCCGCTCCTGCTGTATATGAGCTTTTCTTATGAAGCCTCGTTTTTTTTTTCAACATTTATCACGTGGTCCGAGACTCTGTCTCCACAGATTTAATCCGCCCAGACCGTCAAACTGTCCAATTCGGTGGATGCGAACAAGGGAGGCGACAATTGTACCAAGAATCAGATTTTAATCCCCAGAGCGCCTCACCAAGATGAGGGTTAGTCTGGACAAAGGAACAGAAGCACAAGGTCCAGATAAAACCTGGGCTGTGGAAGTTAGAATAACCGTTTTGTTGCCTAATTCGTGGGATTATTGTAAAATAGACCAACACAATATCTTTATTTATTCCAAAATAGACTACATTACACAAGCAGTTGTATAATTTCCATATCTCAAACAAATATCTAAACGCAGGTAACCTCCTATCTTTTGGCACGTATAGTCTGGTTATGTAAAAAGAACAGCAGGTGAATGACGTCCTAATGTTCGTTGAACTATTTTAATAAATTACGTTGTATGATTTTATGTTAGTCTTAGACTTAGAGGCAGATAATTACAACGCAGCTGGCATAATGGTAAACAAGTCATCCTTACCTTCTCATGTTGTGTACCTCAGATTACACACCACATAATTGGAGAGTCACACACTGTTATGAATCATAATCACAATGTTCTGGTCTTTGCTCGGCCTTAATCACACCAGATTCTTTTCACTGATTAATAACGGTCTCATGTTCATGAATTTATTGGGCAATATCCACCGACACACTTCCATATTTTTCATGGTCAAAATGTCTCATATAAAGGCAGACTCGCTTGTGCAGGTCAGACTTTGAATGCTTGCATTGACATAGAGAAGAAACACAACTGGCTTCTGCATCAAAATTCCATTTATTACAGAAACATTGAGTCTCTTTCTTGCTGAGACTCTTTGGCTCTATCACAGGTGTAATTATCAACATTGCCCAGCCATGACTCTGTCAGAGATGAACACAATGTTCTACCCTCTAAAACCTCTGAAATAAAGAGCGGACCAGGCAGCAGCAAGATCTCAGAATGTTCTACAATTTAAAAGAAAATAGACTTTGATAAAGTTCTGAACTAGTTTTTCTGATTATCTCCATTTAGTTTACTTTTTTATTGCACACACAAACCAGATGGCTGCAAAATTGACAGCTGGCAGATCGTCAGTATAAACAACCTATTTCTTTGTGAATAGTCTCCAAGCTGGTTTTGATTCACCTTGATGCCTGATAAATCAGTTAAGAACACCTTATATACAGCAGTGACCTGCGATAACAGTGAAAACAGGAGGAATAGTTACACACATTGATTCACACCTTAGAGCTGCCCAGTATGAAAGTCCTCTAGTTCTACTAATGGCCACTGGTTAGCTCCACCAAAGCTACTGGGGATTAAATGCCTTGCACTGGGACACATCAAAGGTCATTTATGAAGGGAAAGGCAATGAATGCCAGATTTCTCTCAGACGGACTCGGGACTTGAAGGAGCGATGTTGCCGACTCCAGTTCACTTCTTAAACGCTCAAATGTGATTCATGCTCAGCGCCAGCGTCCATGCGGGGCCCCCATAAAAGAACCTCTCTCTCCAAATGGGAAATCAGAAGTTGTTTTTTTTCACATACTGGCGAAAGAAACATCAAAATGTATGTGAATCTTCATATCCACTGCATAATTTACAGTGCTTGTTATGCTCATCACACTTATTCAAACTTTTGTGAGATCCTAACACATGGGACAGCTGGACCTTTTGCACCAGGACAGCGCTGCCAATTTGACTTGTACATTGTAGCAGTTTTCTCTGACTTGGCTGGCATGTTAACCAGTGACTGAGTGGTGAGTAATGGCTCAATCAAAGCTCATGGCCATCTGCGTTGGATTTGCGGAACATAACATTTTGTCCTGTGGTGACTCATTTCGAGTTCACAGTTCAAAGAAGGAAGAGCTTTGGAAAAGTTGCGACCAGAGAGTCTCATGTGACGTCTACACCTGTTGTAATTGTATTCGGGATAAATATCAATCTCTTCAGTTTAGTTTGATTCGTTTCCAAGATACATAAATAGAATATTGTTTCCAGAGGTTCTCAACAGCATACGGTTATGGACACCAACATACTGTACAAGACGTGTACCAGCAACAAGACATCATAGTATATGAGATGCAGAATCGCAACAGGTGAGCCCGTAAAATACTAAAGTACTTACAGGACCACCAGGGTTGAGATAATGCTGGATGGGAGGCAACAGGGATATTTTATTGTCCCTAATGCACCACTAAGCACCTTATCAATCAAACTACCAAGGCTTTGACAAGCAAGGCCTGTCTTAGGTTCTTGCAAAACCCAAGCTTGGTTTCCTGCCGACGTTCCTCCGATCTGAATCTCAGAACTGGCTGCACTCCTCTAGAAACTTGAGAACGCCATTGCTCATGCCTTGACAAAATAGGTTAAACCTGTGATTAAGCTTATCGCGTGGTGTAAACACGAGTCAAACTCCTACCTGATCTGAAAATAGGCCACGTTTAAGCAGATGCATTTTCTATTTTGCCAGTAAGCAGTAGGGCAGACTTAGTGCTCATGTTTCATCTGCTGCATAATTATGTATGAAGTACTGAGAAAACTATAAGACGAATGAGCTGATCTGGCAAACCTATGAATAGACACAACATGGACACAACAAGTTCATTCTAAAATGATACAGACACAGCTGCACCTTCAGCTCAACACACATGAAAATACACTCAAATCCTTCGACCATTCTACTGAAACTTCAGCCCTCTATCGAAATAAATATTGACAAATTAATCCAATTATAGCAAACAAGGAATTATCATTAGTGTTTGTGTTTGTTACATAATTTAGATTCAAATCAGTTGTGAGGAGTTCAAATGAAGTTTCCATAATTTTCCCATCTTATTTAACACATCAAATGTACATTGTGGTTGAGAAAAAGGGATTCACAACGTTCAGTATTATGTTATTGGCAGGTCGGCGTTCCCGTTCCTCTCCCCTCTGTTACAACACACAAAACATTTCTTCACACACAGATCATCTGATTTTCCAACTCACTGACTGAGCTTGAACAGGGACAGACCGAACGTGACAGATGTGCAAAAGTGTTACGCGTTACATTTTGAGGCCGTAACAGGTTTCTTACATCGGTGATGCTTGTAAACATTCAATTAAAAACAATATTTGAGTCGGAACGGGCAAAGAACGACGCAAAAGGTTTTTTTTTTTGTGTATAAATCAAACTTCTGAGGATCACTGTGCGAATACACAAATGTATATTTTACATTATTTATAGGGCCTTCAAAGAGAACTGAGGGTTTGGATCAAGCTAACCTTACTTTGTAAGTAAAAATATGACAGATTCCCAATTTAAGATATGAGGATGAGACATGTGGCTGCCTGCTGCACGCTGGAGGCAACCATCAGAGGAGAACTATGTTCTGAACTCTGTTCTGGGTTTCAGTCGAAATTCACAAGCAAGGAATTAAGATACAACACAGAGTATGCCAGGAAATACACGATTTGTCATCCATTGTAATGTGATAAAACAAATGGATGCGAGCAAAGTATTGTGTGTCGGTTGTGAAATATGAGACGCAAAGCAGTGCAAGCAGGAAAACTGCTTATTCTGCTTATCTCACAGCTCCTCGTGAATTCATATGGGGACGCAGTGAAGTGAGCTTTTCTCAGATGGATGAACGCCACCAATCACCACTGGCGCTTGTGGACCGAAGATACTGCATTTGTAATCCTCCTCATACACTTTTTATGAATCTTGAGTCAAAATGACTAATATGGGATTAATGTTCCTATGAAAACAGTGAAACTAAATGGAAAATAACATTTCAACAAAGGAAAGGGTGGAGGAAAGGAACAAAGGGTGCCATTCCTCCAACTGAACTGAGAAAACAGCAACGATATCAGAATTTGAGGATATGAATTGATAAGATATGGGATTATTTTGTCCTTGAGTAGTCGCTGCAATGCAAGATAAGTCGCCCGGGCCTGTTAATCCAAGCCAACACGCAGCATGACTTGCCTCCTGCAGGAGCCCATTAGCTTCATAATGTCATAAAAGCAAGGCGGTGGATTGATGTGGACGCTCTTGACGAGGTTAAACCCTTTACATCGCTGCATACTGCTGTGTAGGGCGATTTTCACTTAACTCAAAGTAACATTATCGTTAAATACATAGATGGATAAATACTGTATTCAAATGAAAGAGTGATCAAATAAGGGAAAGTTCTTGCTCCAAAGGGAACTTTCAGAAAAGGACAATATATTACATATTATATATATTATATAAATATATTATAAATAATATATTACAATACATTATTTTTGGTAAATATAAAATGATATTAGCTTCGTAACATAACTAACTTGACTACACAGTAACCTACCGTGGGCTATTCTAGAGTAAATGGAGTGGAATGGAAATTCCTTTATTTTAATTTATTTAGTTTTTATCATTTTTGCTTTTGCAAAGCTTTTGATATCACAGACATAAAAGGCATACCTGAAGGCAAACCAAATGAAAAACAAAACACCGTGTAAAGGAAATAGCACCTTGCTCCGATAGAAAGTGATCAATAAACAAGCAGGAGTGATGATGACAGCGTAACAGATATTAATCACGCTAGCTTGTGTTGATGCGTCAAAACAAATGTAGCCTGTTTGCAACCAGGTAAAGGAAGGATGGCGGCGTTACCGTACGCAGTGCAGCCCTGGTCCCACCGCAGATAATAACACAATAAATACAGGCTTTGTAAAAGTAAAAGTATAGATGTGAGTATTTCTACTCCCAAAGGTACAAAGTTAAAGTTACACCCCGCAGGAACAGTCAAACCGCCGTTCACTCTGACCCCTGAATCCGCCTGCGTGTGTGAAGTGTGAACATCCAACCCTCCAATGAGCTCGCACGACTGCCTTAGATATGCTGTTGGCATGACAACCGCTGAGGATTGAAACGACTAGTCACGGGACACAGCCAAGGTTGAGCAGACAAAGCCAGAGAACATAATATTTCTTTTTCCGCGGGGGGAAGTCTTCACAACTGAGAGCGGTGGCACAAAAAAGAGCCAATAACGAGATGTACTGTTGCCAATTAACCCAGGGACGTCCAATGCGTGCAAGGACGCTTCTCCGCTGCTGCTCTCTGCGTAAAACTTGAAGTGGGTGTGCCTTCCATCTGATCTGACAAGTGTTACATAGCGGTGCACGACTGAAGCCTTACAGCTCCTTGAAAAGCCATGATGAAAAGAGAGATAAAACAGAAAAACAAGGGGTAACCCCCCCCCCACCAACCTAAACATACACCACATGAGCGAGGCTAAGCTCTGGTGTCATGGCAACAGAAGCCATTCAAACGAGATGCTGGTGTTGCTCCATCACAATCACGGAATAGCAGGCTTCTGGATGGATGTGGTGGCGGAGTGCAGGTCCCAGCTGGAGCGCGCTCCGCTCAAGAGAGCTCACTCATCTCAATGACCAGACAATTGACCAGGACCGCTCCTCGGAGATATATCCGGGAGCGGCGATATTAAGCTCTGCGCTCTAAAGACGCGAAGAAGCTTTCTACAGTCTCTTAGACGCGGGCCTGAAAAAGATGCCCGCGGCGCCTTTTCAGAGGGAGCAAACGCTCTCAAAGGAAGGTGCCGTCATCTGCTATGGAAATCAACTGGCAAGTGGAGGGGCAGTCATGTAAAGGTGTAAAGGTCAAACGATCCATCGATGTTTTGTTGCCTTATGGGTCACGCAACTGGGCGAGCCGGCAGAGAACGCCAAGCCCGGCTCACCTACTGGATGTTTTCAGTTGTAGAATATTGTAAGAGTGTGAGTAGTTTTCTCCTTTGTATTCACAGGACTCATCTCTTTGTTCACTCAGAAACGGGCCCTGAGGGACTTCATATGTCACATACTGAGAGCTTCACAGTGAAAATGTCAACTTCAGTGATAAACAGGCTCCTTTTTTTTTACACCCGGCTTTTATTCGGGTCTCATAACCAGATTGAGTCTAGATATGATTTAGCCGTATTACATTTACACCATTTTCCACAATTAAATCAGATCGCTCTTTTCCTTGCAAAACACAGATTGTCGTGCGTATCACTTGGTGTAGTTACACACACTTCCTTACTTCCTTCCTTCCCAAAAAATGTCTCCAATGTAATAAACTGAAACATAATCATAATAATATAATCAACAGTGTTTCCACCGGGGGCAGCATACTTTATCAGTGCTAAGTGGACTAAAGCCAGGCGGCAACTCTCATTGTCTAACGAACCAAACAAAACATGACGTCATCAATACCTCATCATACCACAGGTTCTGTCCACTCTGTAAACACAGTTAGAGAAAGACACCACCAAGCTCTCCGCTTCTAAGCCTTTTCCGTTCAATTAAAGCATTTTAGACAAAGAAGCGCTACTTCTATTTATCAGCCCATGTACTTGTTGTTTGATCAATCCAAATACTTGGGAATGTAAATATTAATACTTATGCTGTCTAAAGCTCTACATGCACACAACAATCTGAGATTGAAACAGAGTTAACAATGTCATATACAGTTCTTCATCTGAAGGATTGACGGGGTTATTTTAGGGACATGCTGGTGCCAAGACAACCCCCCAAACAATCAGACATTCACTATTACTTTACACTATTCAACCACCATAGTTGCTGAACAGCAGCAAGTCTTTGTTTATTGAGTTAGAGGGCAATCCTTGATGTGGTCGAGGGCAATATCGCAGGGGAATCCACAGTCCTGAATCCTGACTAGAGAATAAAGCCATAAGTCAGATCTGCAGCGCTTTGTGTCGGCTCTGCACAGGGATAGACAAAGGCTCTGTGCAGTGGATGTACAAAGACCTTTCTCTCCTACTCGCTAAAGCTCTCATTTCAAAGCATTTTCCTCCATTATATCAATTACAAACACCCCCTCAAACTACGGCCACGACTCCATTTTCCACTCTTGGATTTCAAAAATATATAACTGTAAATATATAACTACAAATATCAGTTGGGATGCAATTTCGCACATCTTCTTCTCTCGATCCCCGTGATCACAATGGATGTGTGCTTTTTCCCAAAATCTATCCACTAAAAGGATTGTTCTCCTCAAAATCAATGAATTATACTCTGGCGATTAATACTGTACTTTTTGGAATTGGTGTGAATACATTTTTGAGTTGATTATAGTTTATGAATATCAGCAAGCGTTGATACTGATGGAGTTTTTTGTATAGACTATAGACAAAACCATGTAGCATGTCAATCACTGTATATTGCAGAATCAGGCACTGCTCAGATTCAGGCCTGTTAAATTCAAGGCAGGACAGGGCTTTGAAAACCACACCAGCTACTGTAGAGTAAGACCCTCAGTGGAGGCCCCTGGCTCAATGGAGCTTGGACTGTCCCCTCTTGGACTGTCTCATCCCAGGGTATCAACTGCACTAGCAATGACACAAAGCCAGACACCAAAATCAAACAAACAGATCATTATGGTGACTCTTTGATTAAAGATTATATGGACAGATGATCACAGAGTAGGATGATATCTCACTCTAAGGATGGAGTGGAAGGAGGACGAGTACCGCGTCAATTATATGTTTGCTGAAGCGCTACATCGCCCTGCAAAAGACGGCATATTAATCTTCTATTAGAGAGGAATGAGTTAGAAAATAACAAGTCGGAACCGGGAAGTCATACAAATGCTAATTTGACATTCTCTGCGTGCCTGGCGTGAGGAATGTGTACATGTTGCTATGGAGATCTTCATTAAAAACAAAACAAAAAAACAACACAAACATTCTTGACCCGTCCCAGAAGATTGAGAGAAGGCTGCTTTAGTGGTTTGAGCACAAACGCCGAGAAATACTATCTGATAATATGACATTTGTCGCCATAACAATATCAGCAGGAGTCAGGAGAAATTCTCTGAATGTTATGAAGGAGCCAAAGCCAGACGGGAGTCGTAGGTTTTTAATTAATCTCTGAGAGTTCATTTTGTTCTAACTTTCGAAGTAGGGGTTTGGAGGACGGGAAGGGAGCGGTTGCAGGTCTTGCTAAAACTTCAGCAGCAATTTGAAGCTTCACAATGTCTGAATAGGTGTGACTAACAACATGCTTACTGCATGTTTAAATTGTAAATGCATAGGATTGAATGGGTGCGTCATGCATGATTAGATGTGTGCATGTATTATTTTGAATGCTTTTTTCAAATAATTATATTCACTGGGATAATAATGAGGGGTGATTATTTTGTATACAAAGGCGCCATTTCTCTTCTTGGTGTATTCATATTGGTAGATAAATTGCTATTACAGTACATGGTACACCTTTATCCATGTTATGTGGATATCCAGGAATATCATTTTTAGTATTCACTCAGCAATTAGTGAACCAATTAGGAAATAATTGTTTGAATGAAATGTCATCTATATTTCTCCAGCATGGGGTGGCTTACCTCAGGTATAGTCTTACTATCAGACTGGGGGACCGGGACTGGAAATGTGTAAACGCAACTCAGAACAGTAAAAACCGTGAACCGGTGAGGCTAACACACCGGGGGGACGACGGCACGTTGCGAGTGGTCCCGGCTGATGGATAATGAGAAGATACGGTGTGACTAATCTATCCTATTGCCTTTTTATGGCTCATCTTGGTGTAATAATATACGCACATCTGCATCAGCCAACTGGTGGTCGCACCGGCGGAGGCACCAACTATCCGCTGTGGTTTTAAATGGGAGCTGAATTCCATGCACGCTTCGATCATAAAAACGCACATAAAAGGAGATTTACACTCAGAAACCCAAAAGGGTGAAATTAATGTTCAGTGAAATGGAGACATATCAGAAATAGAGACATTAGCTTGGAGTTGTTTGTCTTTGAATGTTCCGGCATTGCTATTGAAATAACTTGACAGATTCTTAAAA
>OMKK01083783.1:14695-26398 GCA_900302305.1 Polymixia japonica | reverse complement strand
CCGAGTCCTCTCACTCCGAGTCCTCTCACACCGAGTCCGCTCACTCCGAGTCCTCTCACACCGAGCCCTCTCACGCCGAGTCCTCTCACTCCAAGTCCTCTCACGCCGAGTCCGCTCACTCCGAGTCCTCTCACGCCGAGTCCTCTCACTCCGAGTCCTCTCACACCGAGTCCGCTCACTCCGAGTCCTCTCACGCCGAGTCCTCTCACTCCGAGTCCTCTCACGCCGAGTCCGCTCACTCCGAGTCCTCTCACGCCGAGTCCTCTCACGCCGAATCCTCTCACACGAGTCCGCTCACACCAGCGGAAGCAAACACCGGACGGTTCACGTGCATAGCGTGGGAGTGGGTCGTCTTTGATGAAGTCACCGCAATACATTTGTTCTGTCAATATATGAGAATATGGAGGCTGAATTTATTGATAGACTCAAGCTGTGGAGCGTGGAGTTTGTGGTCCGTAGGGGTGCAGCACGCGGTCCTGTTTTATAAATGGAAAATGTTTGTGTCGTTTAGCGCTGGAGAAGAAGGCAGCTGTGCGGCAGACCAGAGACGACCTCGTCAGGAGGGGCTTGGGGGAGCCGGAGACAGGTGCATAGAAACAAAAACGGGGCATGAATGAACACAAACACACTGCGCGCACATAACGCCATATTTTTAACAGTTCACTTGTTCATGTCCACGTACCATATGATGCCCTGTTACATTGATGACCCATTTCTGTCCTCTTCTAGAGTCAGACCTAGCTTGTGGGGGTAACAACCAATATCCAGATACCCCGACACACTCAGATGGTGAGGACAGAGAGGAGGAGCCCATGGCACCTCTGGCCAACACCTTCGAAGACCTGGGAAGTGATCTTGATCCCACAACAGGTAAAATAACTCCAACTAAGCCCTACATCAGAAGATAACAAATACAACAGTACACAAATCAAAGAAATTAACTACATTGTACACTTAGCTTTGTGAAATACGGCAGTTTTTTATGTATTATTTGAGGTTTCCTTCTGTTGGGAAGGCAGCTGGTGATGTTGGGTGCAGTCTGAAAGAGTGTGTCTCTGACTGACCACTAGGTGGAGACAAAAGATTTTGAAAATGAGTCACTGTGCGTAACTGTGGTTGACATTTCATTTCAACCCAAGAGTTAACAGAGGATTCAAAGACAACTGGAGATCACAGTCAGAGTGAGGAGGGAGAAGAGGACCGCATGTCACTAACTGAACATGGCGATGACCTGTCCATGGGTAAATTGGAGGCCCCAGAGGGGAAACATGAGGCTGTGGCTGCCCCACCTCAGAGATGGGCCAGCACTCCTCCTCCACCTAACTTGCCAGTCAAACTGCTCACTAGACTGGGTAGTCTAGAGGGTAAGTCTGTGAGGGCCAAGCTCTGTTTCACTCAAATGAGATGCCTTGTTGTTCTAGTATCACAATATGATATATCTCCTTACCAGGTCCTCATCCAATGCAAGTGAAAAAGTCCCCAGCCACCTTGCCAAGGAATTTCACACTTCCTAAAGACCCCCAGGGCTCCCTGCTGCGAGGCAGGATCTCCACCCCTACTGGGTCACCCCACCTTGGGGCGCTACACCCGCAGTTGCCCCCTAGCTGCATCATTGAGGAACTGCACCGCGCCCTGGCCACCAAACACAGACAGGACAGGTATTGGCTGTATTTGCAATCATGCATTTTTACCTCTTTAACTTTTAACCTAAATGATCTATTATGCCCATAAGGAATTCTTGTGTAGTAAAAACAACAGATAACATGCAAATGACAAAACAGAAGACTTCAGATATCTAGACCACAGTGGCAGACACTAGCATCATATAGATCTTGTACATCTGTATGTAGAAATGTTATATGTATGTTGTGCTTTCTGTGGGTAAGGTTGAGAGTATTCATTGAATTATATATTTCTACAGAAATGATATTGTTCTTAACAGAAGTGCCCTGAGGTGGGAAACAGAGGAGTTCAACTTCATTGTCTCGGGTGTGTAGGGAGGAGGACAGGTGCTTATAGACTATAGTGGCAGTTTTTTTTACAGTCAAAATACCATCAATGAATTTACATAAAATGTTCCATATCAGGCATTTAGCCTTACTGAAGTCTTGACATTGATCGATTGGGTTATCTTGTGTTTTGTGAACCTAGCTTCCAGGGGAAGGAGGTGCGCTCATCTCCAAAGCGCCGCTTGGACGGTCGTCTATCCCGCACGTCCAGCGTGGAGAAAGAGCCCGCGGGCGAGTCGGAGAGCAAGAAGGAGTCTGACGAGAACAAGGAGAACCGGCGTCTAGACGAATACTTCAGTGACCAGGACAGCTGGAACGAGTCCGTAATCTCTGGTGGGTCTGATGGTAACAGACACGTTCAGTAGCATTCTTTTATATCATCTGCCATTATAAGTACAACATAATCCAGGCACCAGTGGTCAATGGATAACGAAGCAGCATAATCCCTGCTGATGTTTGTTTACGGTGAGAGTATGACGGAGATTTACACTGATGACGGATAGCAGACTTCCTAGTGCTAGATTTCCTCTGCCCGTCAACATCTGCCGCTGTGCCCTAATTCCCAGCCGGTCAGTCGGCCAGGGTCGTCGCTGCATGTGGGTCATCAGGGCCCACGCAGCCGTCCGAGGTCACCATGTCTGTCTACCACGATCATGAGACGTACTTATTGTAAAAAATAAGAAGTGTGTAACTCCTGTTTCTATTGAGGCACTCTACTTAGTCTATGAATTAAGTCATACGTTAATGTATAATTCACATATACATCAACACATACCTGTATTAGAGAACAGAGCCACTTGTAAAAACATTACATGCCCCCTATTTCAGTACTCAAATTTAGTAATTCTTTATTTCATTTACAAGGTTTGATTTAACAAGGTTGAGTCCCAGATCTTGTGATAAAGTACAAAAGCACAGTGTGCGACGATTAGTGCAGGTTTAGGAGGTATTAGTTGGAAAGTATGTCTGGCAGGCGGAAATGTTGTGTTGCTCATGACCTTAATTTGTGTGCGAACAACAGGAACCCTCCCACGCAGAATGAGGAAAGAACTGTTGGCCGTGAAACTGCGAAACCGGCCCAGCAAGCAGGAGCTGGAGGACCGCAACATCTTCCCAGTACGCAGCGACCAGGAGCGGCAGGAAATCCGTCAGCAGATAGAGATGAAGCTGGCCAAGTGAGTGGCTCTGTGTGGAACCAGCCCAGCTTACCATCAACCCCTCCATCAACCCCTCCATCAGTCCTCCATCAGTCCTCCATCAACCCCACCCCACTCCTCTGTCCCATGTATGTCTGTCTTCTGTTTCATTGTTCAGCATCACTATTCTCTACGCTCCTCGTCGGCCTGTCTGTTGCGCTCTACCATCCCTTAGGACCTGCCCTGTCCTGAAGCACCTGATAGAGACCTTATCCCTAGAGCCACACTGGGAATTTGAATGTTCAGGATGGAGACTTTGAGTATACTGTTGTCGGGAGCAGTCTCCCTCTCACTCCACACAAATGTTCAAAAGTGGGAGTGAACATCAATAGTTTTTCAAAGCGATTGTCTTGGTCATTTGTCTGGGATGGATCCCTTACAATAGTTCCAGAAATCTGGTAGTGTACATTCACAGTTAGAAATGGCCTCTGGTTGAAGATTTGTTTTAAGTTTGTATAATTTCCAACAGCTCATCCCTTCCCAGAAACATGTCTATTGAGGGTGGCTACTGGTGTTACTGGACAGGGCCGTCATCTCTCACTGTATATGTTGTCCCCTTAAACCCTCAATGCATGACTCTCTCTCTCTCTCTCTCTCTCTCTCTCTCTCTCTCTTTCTCTTTCTCTCTCTTTTCTGGAAGGGAGAGGAGGAGTGCAACAGAGAACATAATCTTATTTGCAGTGTTATGTAAATGACGATGGGGTGTTATGGTGAATTTAATAGGATTACCAATCAGATGAGGTTCAGTTACACTGAATAATACAGTGCAGGGTGTCCTGGCAGGCTTACATAATGCTCAAAGAGGGAGGTGGAATGCTTCTTAAGCCTGGTGATGCTGTCTTGTTGACACCTGACAGCCGAGAAGTCACAACACCAACTGTTCTCATTTGACATATAGTAACAAAAGGATGGTGATTCCTGTGATTTTGAACAGTGCAATCAATATTAGTGATCTACTCAGAGCAGGATCTACAGTCTATGTGTGATCTTCTCAGAAGCAAGAACCAAGACTACTGTCATCAAAAACCTTTTCTTGAGAAACTTCATTGACAATGAATGATTGTGACACGGCTGATGTTGTGGACTCAGAATATTTGTTTCATCTAAAAGAAGGGTTGGTGCAGGTGACTTAGGAAGAGTCAGTAGGAAGTAATGTAGGTTTCTTCATGACTGGGAAAGTATGGATTTAGTATTTGAAAGTGCTTGATTTTGTTAGCATTATTACTGGTTTGGTTTGAATTTAGCAATCTGGTCAAATAAATGAGAGTGAATTGCTACTCTAGCCAGTTATTCTGTCTAATTGTTGGTCCCCTTGCTTTGTAACAGGTGCATCTGTTTCCACTGTTCTCTCTGTAGACCATTAGCACATTCAGATGAACCGTGCTTCATACACCCTTTGTTAAAAGCATGGTTGTGATAATAGCCTGTTAGCCAGTTGTACAATGTGCTGAGTGTTAAGTGCTTTAATTTGAGGATGACCCCTTTTTAGCTGCCAATTTTATGTTCCAACAGAAGGCATTTCTCACTACCTTTCAGAGTGAAAAAAAATCTTTAATTGAAGCATTTGTAATATCGTCACCAATAACGAAAAATGTTAATGATTTCGAGCACATTAGCTGTTTGCTGAATTCAGCTTTCAGGTCAGTAGGCGTCTTGTTAGAATAGATTCAATGATAAAGTTGAACAGGAATTCCAGCGTCACGGGCTGCATGCTGCATCCATCTAAACAGTCAGGATTTGTTCCTGGAAGCAAGTCCAGGAAATTATGACGAAAATGATGATGATTTGCAGAACATATCATCAGGACATGATGGCAAGCCATTAGTATGTAGTATAGCTTTAGGTGCCCACATTATTTTTTACTTACTAGTTTTTTAGTCTTTTAGATAATATCCTAAACATGTCAATTGAACTTTAGAGTGAATTGCTGCACAGCGAATTTCTTTCGCTGTCTATGAAAAGAGAAAATCATTTTTTTACCCAGACAGTAGTCTCAGTATAGGATGATGCCAATTAACCCGAACACAGTTCACTGTAGTGGTCAGAGCAGTCTTATGAGGTAGTGAAGAGATGGAAGTTAAACCCTCTCTGCTGTCTGGTCTGCAGCCCCTGTACGGTCTGTCTGCTGGTGCTGCTGGTGCTGCTTTCATTACATACATACACAGTACCATCGCAGGTCAGGGCAGCTAATTAGACACATTAAGAGAGAGAGAGAGAGAGGGCTTCCACTCTTGCGTGACGACTCTGAGAGGGAATCAGAACCAACGGTCAGCCAGTGTGAAGAACCCTTATTAATGAACAGATATGACTCTTTGTAATTTAACATAACGTGCGAGAGATGAGTAAGCCGGGCTGATGTCCAGACAAGTCTAATAATACTTCTCTTGAGATTCTTTGAGCCTGGCATTGTGCTTCTCCACGTGTGTTTTCCTACGACCTCGCTCGAGGCATCTCACAGCTGTGTGCCAATCTGGAGAGAGGGAGTAGTAATAGTTTGGTACATCACGTACAAAACACGCACACGTCTGTTGCTGGCACACCTCCTTTCACGCCAGCTTCCACGTGTATGTTTGCGTGTCCGTCTGGGAAGAGAGGCACGGTACATTCAGCCAGAGTTTCAACTTTTAGTTGAAGCTCAGGTCATCTGAAAAGAACCATTTTCACTGAATTGAAAATGTAACAGCGAAATAAGAGGCGTTATCACGTTCTTCATCCCCACACGTTGACATAATGTCCCTTCTACGCGTGTCTAATAGGATTTTACAGCCACAGTGCTGTTCACACTGAGGGATTTCAGGCTGCGGTTGGCCGGGAGCATTGAGGTGAATCAGCTAAAGCCACATCAATTGTACAGTCATCCCACCTCTAACAAACTCTTTATGTAAAGTCCTGATCATTCTTACATAATAGACACAGGAAGTAATCAATCATGTGTCATGAGAAGTGTGACCCCGGACTAGGATAGGATAGGACTAGGATAGGATAGGACTAGGATAGGCCGGGTCAAGGCCGGACTGTGAGCGCAGGCTGGGATGTCAGTGCAGACAGGGTCCGGAGAAGCATGTCGATTATGGACAAATGTACATGTAGTACATTCTTGTACATTGTTCCGTCATTGAACTTTCAGACTGGAGTTTATCATGTATGCCAGACAGCGCTGGGATTCAGCTCGGCAGAGGAGTATAACCTAGATAACCCTGAGCAGTACCACATGCTTCTCGCTCACATATACTGTATGTTTCTTGTTATTCTTCCACAGACGTTTTGAGAACGCTACTCCTCCTCGCACAGTTTTCACATTATGTAGACGTGACATCATCATGTAATGGAAAGTGCAGTTCGTCATGGTGCATCATGCTGTTACTTTGTGGGAAAGTTACCGTGCATGGTTCTGGAATTATTCAACTTTTAGTGGCAAATTTCCCCCATAGTAAGTGTGGAATGCTCAGTTCCTAGAGTGGAGGTAGGCCAGCAGCTGCTACGGCTCACTTCTCTGGAATTCAGTGTTTAAGAAATTAAATTACAAAAATGAGATGTTTGCGTTTTACAAGCACTTACTCTTTGAACTATTTTGTCCTAGCAAAAGAACTGTGGTTTGTGAGGCTGCGTCCATTCAGGGCTAATGTTTGTTTGGACAAAAGTTCCAAGAGTGAGTGCTTATAAAAAGCGGAGATCTTGTTTTTGTAATTTAATTTGTTAAACATTTTGTGTACACTTAAATGGAGATTAGAATCCAACACAGGCTGGCTCCTGCAGGCTGGCCCATACAGGCTGGCTCCTGCAGGCTGGCCCATACAGGCTGGCTCCTCCAGGCTGGCCCATACAGGCTGGCTCCTGCAGGCTGGCCCATACAGGCTGGCTCCTGCAGGCTGGCTCCTCCAGGCTGGCTCCTGCACGCTGGCCTGGCTGCAGAGGTGCTGGGGTCGCTCGGCTCCGGGTACGTGGCTAACTGTAGGACTTGCCAGTCAACCGGAGTCGTCAACATGAGTTGAGCCAGAGCCGTTGACAGCTGAGGCATGCCATTGTTTGAGATGACAGCACCATGTGCTCAGCTGCTACAGCCTGCCAGTGTCTGTGTCCTCTCGCCCTCCACGTGGTCTGTGAGAGGACATGACTAGCCACTCCTGGCAGCACGGGGAGGAACAAAGGCTGATGTGACCTCTCTCCTCCCTGCTCTCTGTTCTCTAAACATCTTGTACATTTTGTACCACTGGTGGCGTAGACATGGAATGAATCATACTGAATATATTAGAGTAGTGTTTGCTGAGGTGGCTAGCATGCTGTGTGCTGCTTGAGTGTTTTGAAGGGCCAAGGGGTGAGTAGCTGTTTGTTTTCCATTGGAACACTGCGGCCTTCAGAGATGGAGAACAGTCAGTCGCTTTCTACCTTGGACCTTTATGCAGAACGGCACCAGGCACCATGCAGCGCGATGCTGATGCTGGCAGGCCCTGTATTCACAACACTATGTTACTATAAACAATTCTAATAAATACAAATAAAGACATTTAGAACACAGGTATCATTTCAATAAGGAAACTAGGTGTTGTATAGTATTGGAACATGACTTCAATATTCTATAATATAATATTATAGCAGTTGCAGGTATATGACATGTATGCAAATTGACCTTTTAAATTGAATTAATAAAACTGAACTTAACTGAGGATGAACCACACTATTCACTTTCTTATTGAAATTTTAACATAATATATTATATTATGGTAACGGACATATTTGGCTTTTGAGCAACTAACAGCTGTAAACATACAAGTATCATGTTCAGGTATTCTGCAACAGAGGACATAAGGTGTGTATCTGGTGCAGCTGCACACATACTGTGTTTTCACATTTATCTAAACTAGGCAGTGAAAAAAAATCATCTGTATGCGTCACATACATACGAATAATACATTTCACAAGCTCCTTTGTTTTTCTCCTCTGTAGGACATATGGGCTGTGATGCAACACAGCCACTGATAAATATAGAAAAAACACAGCATGGCTCTGCTTGTTGCATTGATTTGTATGAACCGGGAGGACGAGGCTGCGGCAGAATGCGGAGCAGTGGGGAAGGGAACCCTCTGTTTCTAAATTTAGCTCTCATCTGTGAAATACTGCAGCACAAGCCATAATCGATGGCTTGTTTACGTCATAACTGTCGCCTTCCTCCCTCTCTCTCTCTGTTGATGGAGTGATTCTGTTGTCTCTCCACCACTCCCCTGTGATTGAACCGTCCCTGTTTCCCCTGCAGGGCTGTTCTAGAGAGTTTGCTATGTCTTACTGCAGTCATCTACATCTCTGTCCCCGCTGCTGTGGTCCAGCGAGCTGGCTGGACATCCTCTCCTCATCACCTCTGTTGAAGGGACCAGGCATTATTTAGGAATGGCACCTAGAGGAGCTTAGTTTATCATTCTGGTGTGAAACTGCCACAGCCTGCCCGGTCCTCTGCAAGACTGCGGAAGGTAGTGACGATGGTTTTATTGTCAAGAGAAATCTCCAGTTTCCAATTTCCCAAAGAAATGCCTGCTTTGTATTTTTAGACGGTGCATGCACACCCTTCTCCTCCGGGGATTCCCCCCTCCTTTGCTCTCTGAAAGGAGGCAGGAGTGGTTCAAGGCGTGAGATGAGAGAAGCGGGAACTGGCAGCAGTAATGTAGGAGTAGGATATTAGGTATTTTCTTAAAGCATTCCTATTCAGTGCATTCCCGCGGTCTTGGGCAGTATGCAGTAGACACTGACACAATAGAGGTAGACATGCAGGAGACGTTGTGATGATGAGGGTACATAGTATGCTCTTCAGACCACTGAACCACGGGGCAGCTAATAATTGGATATCTCTGGCAGATCGACCCATTTCTGCTGACAGGGCGAGTCAGCGTGCGTGAAACAGGACAGAGGGAACAAGCACCCACACGCAGCTGCTCTCCAGGACTGTTATAAATAGGCCAGTATCGGTATGGCCACTCAGCAGTTGACTATTGGAATGTCATATCAGCATCTAGACATTTAGCAAACGGGAGTTCCTGCTGTGGGTTTGAGTCCATCTTATTGCCTAGTGCTCAGCTTACGTTTTAAACACCAAGGGGCCTGGGGGGCCTCACATTGTAAGCACTGAGGGGTCTGGGGGGCCTTAGCAGGTAGTTCATGCTGTAAGCACCCAGGGGCCAAGTGGTCAGCTTGCACTGTGCGCACTGAGGGCCCTGGCGTTCAACTTCCTTCAGAAGTCTTGGCCCACGTGCCATGCACAGCCTCAGGGTTGGGAAGGTTACTTTTAAAATGTGTTCCATTACAGATTACTGATTACCTCATTAAAATTGTAATCAGTAACATAATCTAATGGATTACTCAATCCCAGTAACGTAATATCATGACTTTTAACTACTTTTAGATTACTTTCAATTCAAAAGTCATATATTGAAAATAAATAATGATGTCCCTGATGTCATCTGTCCCCAACAATACTGTGTCCCCGGAAACGTCCCCAATTGCTTCTTGCCCCTTGCAGTGCAGTAAATTATTTTTAAAAGAACATTTTAAAGTTATGGTAGCCTACTACTGAAATGCAATGCAACCGCAAAAACGATTGAATAATTAATACGCTGTTAACCACTTATGAGATAACAAAATTGCAAGTTCAGCTGCCGTATGTTTAACTAGCCAGTTTTCAAAGAAATCAAAATGTTTCAATGTTAGGAACCTATTGCTACACTTATGTAAATTGCTACAACGTTTTAGTGTTAATGCATCAATTGTTACAAATGTTACTACTTACTATGTAAACGCACAGCAGATGCAGATCAGTTCATTTTAACCAGATTTTGAAGAAATTCAATGAAATCATTTGGTAAAATAAGTATAAAAACTTAATTATTAAATGATACAAATTCATTGCATGCCTTAGGAAGTGTTCAGGAAATTAAAGTCTATCACTTAAAAATGGCTAATTTTGAGATTTTATTCTCTTAACAAATTTGAAAGTAATCCACAAGTAATCATCATATTTTTCCAAAGTATCTGTATTCTGATTACTGCTTTTTTGTAACAGAATACATGTAATGGATTACAGTTACATTTTTGGGGGATTTTAAATATATACTGCTGTTACATGTATTCTGTTACTCCCCAACCCTGCTCACACTACATACAAACTTAAAAAGAAATGTTGTATTCTTGTGACAGATTTCTATTTTTCAGTCCTCTTCATTTCCCTCAGTGCTCTAAAAACAAATGTCTTCAAATTGAAAGGAGCTTGGTTTATATCAAGCAATAGGATGGTCTTGATTCTCTTTAATCACACCCACAGTGTTATATTGCCCTCACCACGTTCAACACCAGTTGCTAAGCAACTGAGGCTGTTGAATGGCAGCTATAGTTGCTGTTCCTTGTGGAACTGCAGTAAAAATGTTTCAGTTTCATGAACCAATTCACCTAAATTAAATATTAATGCTCTGCCAGGGCTTCCCTCTTGCTTTTATCCTCCCTGCAAGCAGGAGAACTCAGCATAGCGAGTGATTAATTTAACAACATCCAGAAATGCTTGAATGTCGACCCCTCAGACAGTTCACATGAGAACACAGTCATACGAGTCTCGTATTGCAAAGCGTTATCCTACTCGGGGGCATAAAATATAATCTCTTTTGAAAGGTGAAAAACTCTACATTAATTGATACACCCAACAGCCGTCATACACTAAGCCTAATCTGTTCTTTGTGAAAAGACACCTCTCACTTCTAACAGAGTACAGAGTCCTCCTACTCGTTGGTGAACATCGATAACAGAACAGGACTTGTGTTTTACAGAGCGGTTCCCTGGAGAGAATGTCTGTGTGTTTGTCACCTACTCTCCCCATGACCTCCTTCTCCCCCCATGACCTCCTTCTCTCTCCATGACCTCCTTCTCTCCCCATGACCTCCTTCTCTCCCCATGACCTCCTTCTCTCCCCATGACCTCCTACTCTCCCCATGACCTCCTTCTCTCCCCATGACCTCCTTCTCTCCCCATGACCTCCTACTCTCCCCATGACCTCCTACTCTCCCCATGACCTCCTACTCTCTCCATGACCTCCTTCTCTCCCCATGACCTCCTACTCTCCCCATGACCTCCTACTCTCCCAGACCGTTGCTGTAAGTGAGAATGCGTTGGACATGTCATTCTCAAGTTGCTCAGTCAATTTTTAAATTTTGCAAAATCTTCAATTTTTTTCCTGACTACGGTTTTCTCTGGGAGTTTTTTCTTGTCCAGTTGAGGGTTAAGGTCAGGGGGTGTTGTTTAATTCTCGCTAATTATGGGCTCGTTAAGCTATTTGAGACGGTAATGTAATTAAGGGCTATACAAATAAACTTAAAAAAAAAATATATATATATATAATCTCTTTTGAAAGGTGAAAAACTCTACATTAATTGATACACCCAACAGCCATCATACACTAAGCCTAATCTGTTATTTGTGAAAAGACACCTCTCACTTCTAACAGAGTACAGAGTCCTCCTACTCGTTGG